>LNAC01000037.1:6191386-6293334 GCA_002007465.1 Ailurus styani | reverse complement strand
GGGGGGGGGGGCCGAGTGGCGTCCGCGTGCGCGTCGGTGTCCCCGGATGACCGGGTGGCCCAGGGGCGGGGGCGGCCCCGCTGAGCCCCCACGGGAAAGCCGACCGAGTTGGAGGGGCGCCGGTGTCCGCGAGAAGCGTGATTTGAAAACCAGGGGGTTCGGCCCAGGGATCTGGAGTGTACGTGGTTCCTGACAGCAGCCTGCGAAGGGCTGTTTTTCCCTCTTCTTCATAGGCAGTGGGGCTGGGGAGAGCGAGCCCATCGCTCGGGGCCTTTCCGTGTATGTCCTCTTTCTCAGAGCCCTGGTCACCCCCATTTCCTCCCGTCGGAGGCACTGCATACCTGGCTCAGCCCCCACTTCGTTTCCAAGACCTAAAAGCTCCCCCTTTTACCTCAGTTGCCCAGGAGGCTCCCGAGCCTCCGTCTACACCGTACTCTACCCGATTTCCTGTTCCCACTCCGAACTTGAGAGGCCCAGCTAGACCTCGGCTCTCCCTGGGCATCTTGGAACTCAGAGCGCATGTCAGCACTATTTCATTCATCTCGTGTTCCCCACACCTTCTGAATCATCACATACACCAGGGGCTTGTTTAAAAACAGATTCCCGGAGATCCTGGAGATTTTGAGTCATCAAGTCTGGGGGGAGGCCAGGAACACACCTGGCCAACAAGAACCCCCAGGTGATTATGAATAACCCAGTTTTGGAAACACCAGTCTGTGTTGTATGTTAGGAATCTGGTCCATGGAGGGTGGCAGTATAGTCTTCCTTTCATGAAATGTATTTTGGGTCATTCTGCTAGTGCTGAGTTGTGAGGATTACAAGATGAATACTTTATAGTTTCATGTGGATGATCAGATATGTAAATAAATATTAAGGAATAAAGTTAACCATCATTTGTAACATTATTTCTACAAGAAAGTCTGTTCTGAATTCCGAATTGCCCATTTAAATTGGATTTTTAGAAGATCCCCTAACTTAGAAGACCTGACTGTAAGCACGTGGGACAGTGGCCCTTCCTCACATACAATGTACTGATTTTAAATGCTCAGACCATATTTTGCTTACAAACTGTATTCTGAAAAAGAAATATAAACCTTTTAGAATAAGAGTTCTTTCTTCTTGTGGGTTGGTGGATTTTTCTTTTTTTAGTCATGCTTTATTTTGACTTATTCTTCGGGTTTGTTTTACAAGAAACTTCTTTCCATGTAGAAAAGCAACATCTTGCTTTAGGAGGACAGACAACTGTTTCAGGTTATCCCTGCAGAGATGTCTTCTGTTACACTTTCCTCTATTCCCCGCTCCTTTTCTGATTAAAAGCTGGTAGAGATGTTATCAGTAATGTGTAGGGGACTGTGTGGTAATGGGCTGGTTAAAATTGTAGTAACACATGGTAAAATAGAATGGGGGCTTTCTACATGACAATATTAGCCATCTGATAAAATGTTCTAAGAACCGAGAGACCACCATGTGTAGCAGGGGAAATTGAATTAAGCAGATGCTATGCCATGCAGAAATCAAATTATGCCCGATTCTCCTGGCATCTGAGAGTTACTGCTGAGGAGCACCATAGTTTCCCAGCTCATGGTTTGACTGCTGTGACTGTCACTGAGGCAAGGGCACTGTACCCCCTCTCAGGATCTTCCACTTGTACTCGTTCGCTGGCTCCTGGCATGACAGATCCAGAAATTGTAGGCCGCCGGACTCCTCGGCCAGCGTTCTTTTCCTCTGCATTAGACGAGGGTCAGGGTTGCCGGAAAATCATGATGCAGCCCGGTCATCTTAGCCTAAATTTTCATTTAGTTTATTGAGCAGGCAATACATTTACCTTGTTGGAAAAAAATATATACAGAGAGCTCTGCAGTGAAGTCTCACTTCTGCTTCTGCCTCCTCTCTGCTCATCCCCTCCCACTAGAATAATCACTTTTATTGGTTTCTCCCTGTTCTTCCAGAGTTTCTTTATGCAAGTATAAGAAATATTATTTAATGTTATTTTCCTTCCATTTACCATACGCATAATTTTGGGATTATCCTGTTGCTCTTCTTTATTTGTATACATAATCCAGAGTGATCATTTTCAATTATTTCTGTATGTCTTTTAGCCAGTTTCTTTTCTATTTGTGAAATTGCACTACTTTTTTTTTTTNCAATTATTTTTTCTGTATGTCTTTTAGCCAGTTTCTTTTCTATTTGTGAAATTGCACTACTTTTTTTTTTTAAAAGAGTTTATTTGTTTATTTATTTTGAGAGAGAGTGCACACGCACGCAAGCATTGGGAGGGGCACAGGAAGAGGGAGAGAGAATCTCAAGCAGACTCTGCACCTAGCAGAGCCAGATGAAGGACTTAATCTCACGACCCAAGATCACCACGGGAGCAGAAACCAAGAGTCAGAAGCTCAAGTGACTGAGTCACCCAGGCGCCCCAAAACTACAGTTCTTTTTTTGTCAGAAAATCCAGTTGATTTGGTAAAAATAAGATTAATTAACATTGAAATGTAGTGTTAATTTAAACTCTTATTTTTTTGTATTGCTAATGCTTTGATTTTAGGTGTATTTTATTTTATTTATTTATTTTTAAGATTTTATTTATTTATTTGACAGAGAGAGATACAGCGAGAGAGGGAACACCAGCAGGAGGAGTGGGAGAGGAAGAAGCAGGCTTCCCACAGAGCAGGGAGCCGGATGTGGGGCTCCATCCCAGGACCCTGGGATCGTGACCTGAGCAGAAGGCAGACACTTAACGACTGAGCCACCCAGGCGCCCCAGGTATATTTTAAATAGGAGCTTCTCAAGTGATGATTAATCTCTTCCTGGATTAAGAAAGACAAAGGGGGCAGCTGGGTGGCTCAGTCGGTTAAGCGGTTAAGTGTCTGCCTTCAGCTCAGTCGTGGTCGGTGTCCCAGGAGAGAGCCCTGCATCAGGCTTCCTGCTCAGGGGGGACTCTGCTTCTCCCTCTGCCCCTCACCCCACTCGTGCTCTCTCTCTCTCTCAAATAAAATCTTAAAAAAAAAAAAGAAAGAAAAAGGGAGGAGGGACTTCTGTTAAATGTCTGTAACAATGCAGTGTAGGTTGAGTTTATTTAAAAGTGGGCATTTTCTGCCTTCTCTCTGGATACCCTGCATGCCGATGTGAATTACTTCCTGGCTTCGGAGGGGACTCTACCAATATAGAGCTGCATTTGAATTTCCGTGTGGAATGTTTTACTCTGACATAGTGATTTCATTTGCTAATAAATAAATGCATTTGATCATGAAGTCTGCTTAGGATTTTGATTTCACGGGGTTGGTTATAAGTACCTTGCCTTTAGGGCCCAGTACAGAGTGACATTGACAGACATGTGAAGGAAGCAACTATGGTCATTTGAATTATTTTTTTCCCATTTGTTAACCTGCTTAAGACCAGAGGTTTGTACTGAATTAGTATAGAAAGTGACTAATTAAAGCATTATTCATGAATGTAGCCTCAGAAACATAACACATCCTACCATGTAAGTTTTGCATAAATGAAAGTACGTTAAAAAGCTTTAACTCAGGGCGCCTGGGTGGCTCAGTCGTTAAGTGTCTGCCTTCAGCTCAGGTCATGATCCGGAGGTCCTTGGATGGAGTCCCGCATCTGGCTTCTTCTTCTTCTTCTTCTTCTTTTTTTTAATATTTTATTTATTTATTTGACAGAGAGATCACAAGTAGGCTGAGAGGCAGGCAGAGAGAGAGGAGGAAGCAGGCTCCCTGCTGAGCAGAGAGCCCGATGCGGGACTCGATCCCAGGACCCTGAGATCATGACCTGAGCCGAAGGCAGAGGCTTTAACCCACTGAGCCACCCAGGCACCCCCGCATCTGGCTTCTGGCTCTGCTGGAACCCTGGTTCTCCCTCTCCTACTCCCCTGCTTGTGTTCTCTTTCTCACTTACTTTATTCTGTCAAATAAATAAGTAAAAATCTTTAAAAAAAAAAAAAAAAGCCTTAACTTGTATGGGGCTCCTGGGGGGCACAGTCAGTTAAGTGCCAACTCCTTCATTTGGGCTCAGGTCATGATCTCAGGGTTGTGGGATCAAGCCCTGTGTGGCGCTCCATGCAGAGTCTCCTAAGTATCTCTCTCTCCTCCCTCTGCCCTTCCCTGTCACACGTTCTCTTTCTCTCTCTCAAAATAATAAATCTCAAAAAAAAAAAAGATTTAACTCTTATGAAGTATGTCATAAATAGTTCAGATTATAATGTTAATGTATATTCATCATAAAGTTCAAACCTGTAAAATGCAAAATATATAAAGTATCACCGCCCAGAGTGTCGAATTCTTCTTTTTTTTGCTAATATATCCATATGAATCTATATGAATGGCTCTATAGCAACAGATAACATTTTTTTAACAGAACAAAGGGCATCACTCTCTATAAATAGTTTTATGTCCTGATTTTTTAAAACTTAGCTTATATTGTGAGAATTTCCCCAGGTCGTAGACATCCAGAGACTGTTTTAAAGAGGAGAGGCATCAGGGTGCATGTTTCTGACGATCTGTTACTTTGTATTGGCTCCCCAGTGAAGTCCTTTTGATGTTCTCTGGAGTCTGTTTACACAGGAGTTATCATGTGGACAGAAGTTTGTTATCCTCTGGGGCTTCCTAGGGTTTCTTCTCTGTGTTATTTGTGAACCTTTACATTGCACTCATGAGGTAGCATTTAGGAAAAGATGTGCTGGAATTCTACCAGTCCAGTAGATCGCTAAGTCTAAGTCTTTCTGGACAAATTAACCCTATTTTATACTAAGTTTTCTGACCCACAATGACAGTTCTCTCTATCTTTACAGTGGATAGGTCATTGAGTCAAAGGATGGTTGTGTCCTTTCCTTATTGGTTCTTTAGTTGGGTCTTGTGCCTGTTTGCTAATAAATTATGTTGCTTTTTTTTTTTTTAAGAGAACTTCCATTTCTTTTTCCTTTAAAAAATAAATAGACATTTCCCTTCCCCCTCCACAAAAATGTCAATCAGACATCTGTCTCTAGGTTTCTCACCTCCGCTGGTGCCTGCCCTTGCAACATACGGGGTCTGTTTAGATTTAGCTCAACGAGTTTTCAAAACAAAGGTCTGTCACCCATCTCTTGCTGCAACTTTAGCTCTCATTTTGTGAGAAGATGAGAATGAAGCTTGCTCCTTTTATTCTAAATGTTGGTGGTTTAATTGGAAAATTAATAGTCTATAGAAACATCGAGGAACTGGACAAATTCATCCATGATAATGGTGGCAGTGAATGAAGGCATGAAAGAGGGCAGGAGAAATGTCTTCCAGTGCCATTAGTATATTTTACAAAATCTTAATATATTACTTGCAAATTGCAAGGTCTGCTCAATAAAAATAATTCATTTTAACATTTATGGGATAACATTTATAGCTAACATTTATAGGATACTTACTCTGTGCCAGTTTCATTTAATCCTCATAAAAACTGTATGAGAGACATAGTACCACCCCCATTTTATTGATTTTACTGAGTGGCTACAGAGAGGTCAAGTAATTTGCGCAAGGTCACACAGCTGGTAAGTGGTAGAGACAAAATACGGTATAGGTGAGTTCTGTGTTTAACACTTTATTTGAATAATTGTAATTTTTTGTGTGAATTTTAAAGTTCATTTGAATATTGAAAAATTTCTGAGTATGGGTAGGAGTTGGTCGGTATTTTCTATTTTATTCTGGTTATTTTAAGTCATTGTGCCCAGTGGCATGACATGTGTAAGTGAATTAGTAGCGCCTGTGAGAGTGCTGTTGTGAACCCATAGAAAATTAATCAGGTTTATTTGGTTCTTTGAGCTGCACTGATGAAAGTTACTTGAGTCTCTAATATCAAGTCCTTTTGTTAATGTTTTCCCTCATTCGGGCTTCTTTTCCTTTGCCAGACATTCATGATCAGTGTCAGAAGACAGGTGAGACAGGGACAAAATGCCATTTCTGGCTTGTTTTGATTTGATATGTTAGGGGGAGCTTCTCTTTCCCTGCTCTCCCCAAGCTTTCTGTCTTTCAGTGCTGTGATGCCGTGACGCACGCTCTCAAGCCTGTACCTCAAGGACGTTGCTTAGTTTGTTACTGATGGAGGACAGGAGGAGAAGCTGTGAAGAGACTAGCTGGACTTTTCTCAACTCTTGAGAACATTTACCTGTGTTGACGGAAAATACCTTCAGTTACGTGGTGCTTGCTGGTGGCACCAGCCAAGAATTTAACGTAAATCATCAGTTCTCAAAGTGTGATGTCATCATCAGCGTCTCCGAGGAATTTGCTAGAAATGCAAACTCTTGGCCCCACACCAGACCTCCTGCATCAGAATCCGTGGGGATAGGCACAGCAGTCTGCGTGTAACAGCCCTCCAGGTGATTCTGAGGCTGATGTTTGAGAACCACCATCTGCAGAGCCCGAGGGGTGAATCTGGTTAGAGACCTACCGCCTTTGCTGGGCTGTGGGCCATGAGTGGGGCTGCCAAAGCTCAGTTCCCAGAGGCTTTTTTAGACGCTGGACCATATGGTCCAGGACAGTATGGGTTTATGAACTAATGCTTCATTACCGAACAACAGTGAGAGTCTTGCCTTAAGAGTCTTTGAATCGCTGCCAGTTTGTGCTTTAGAGACCCATTGCTAGTGGCTTTCACCATTTGGAGATTAGTGACCTGGCCCTGGGCTTGTTTGTCCTCCTCAGGGCTGAAGGCAGCCTCTCTGATTTCCCTCTCCCTAGGAACTTTAAACAACTCCCAGAGAGCAGGGAGGTGACTCACCACAATCACAGGGTAGGGACATACTTTCTAAACAAAATCTGAGGAGAGAGGATCATTCTCCCTAAATACTGCTTATATAAAACCCCCGTTTTGATATTATAGTAAGTGTCTCCTAGAAGACATAACTAGGAAAACTTTAGGCAGACATGGGAAATCGTAATTGTGGATGGAACATACACGTTTATATAAACGCGAGAAGAATATGCAAGCATGGACGTACTGAGTGGTTGGTGTGCTGTTGCTAATAGCGGAATCCTGCTTGGTTTACCTGATATAAGTCAGCTTTTCAGTTTATGTAACCTGCCCATAAAGTAGCTGTTAGTACAGTATAATCCGTTGTAAGAAGTGAGAAGTGAGAGATAATTGAAGCAGTTCAATAAAAGGCAGCAGAACAGGGTAGTTAAGAGACAAGATTTACTGGCTGTGTGACCCTCAACAAAATTACATAACCTCTCTGTGCTTAAGGTGTTTTCCTCTGTAAAATCGGCACTGTACTAATGGTTGTGCAGATAAAGTGGCATATTTAGAACAGTGCCTGGTTCATAACAATCAATTTAATATTAGCTGGTAGATACTTTGGACTGGGCTTTGTTATTTTTTAAAACTATTTTTACTTATTTTTTCCCAAGTGTATTTTGAAATAAAGCCAAGGTGTTGGAATAAAGGGTTGGACGTAATTTTAATTGATGGAACTCTTAAAACTCCCTAATGACTGTGCTTGTGTTCTGGTTGAGTTTTCTAGATAGCTGATGGCTAGGTTTGATAATTGGGCATAATGTGGGAGATAAGATCATGGTTTTGGACATCTTGATAATTCAGTTCTGAAAGTCTAGAATATTGGATTAAGTTTATTCAGCATGTTCTCTAAAAATGGTGTGTTGGTTACATCTCTGATACGGGTATGTTTTGATGTTATTTTCCTCTTTTCAAATTGTGATCAGATAAAATCAAGTTAGGGGTTTTGGTCTGTTGAGTTCCAATGAGTTGGTTTTATTACACATGTAATCTCTAATTTAGAAACTTGTCAAATTACAAAGGTTAATTTGTAAGTTGTTTTAAACTTGCAAATACATTTCCTCTTATAAACCAGGTTTCCAGAGCATGACCAGGCACAGGGCAGTCCTCCCAAAGCCTGTTCATCCTGAATAGAGATATGTGGACCTACAGTGCTGCATGCCCTAATCATCATGGAAGAGTTTTCTATGACAAAATGGATTATAAATGACGGCCAGGATACAAGGTCACGTATTGCTGTCCTCCTGACCGCTTCCCTAAGCTATGTGACCCTGGCTTCATCTATAACATAAATGATTTAGATCAGGCCTCCAGATTCCTTTTTTAGGGGGAGGTGGACTTCAGGGTTTCACGATAGCAGGATATGTGAGTATGGAGCTTGGGAAGCAGGGGATAGTAGCATTTCCAGGGAGTGTGGGTGCACGAGACTGAGCACTTTAGACCCTGTGCTCAACCAGAGTGTTGGCTGGGGACATTCATTCCAGGTAACAGCTCCAGGCCAGCAGAGCGAAGGTGAACCACCTATGAATTCATGTGAAGCAATTGGCAAGTATATGCAGAGTGTTTATATCTGTAAGGAAGAAGCTACTTGTCTTGCCTTTTTGACTTTTTGACTTTTCTTCTAGGAGTGTTTAAATGGATAAGGGTGAGTAGTTTTAACAGTTTGAAAAGCCCACTTAATTTTTTTTTTCTTTTACTTACCTCTGTTTTATATGGGCATGAATTTACATTTGATTTCTGTTCAAAGATTGTGGTTTTTTTTTTTTAAGCAAACAACATGCAAAACATTAAAGTTCCTTTCCACTTTCCCTGTGCCATCTCTGTAAAAGGATCTGAATTGTTTATAGAATCCAGCAAGCTTTTGGGAAAATACATATTTTTAATTCATGTTGAACACATAAAGAAAAGACAGACTTGAGCTTGTAAAAAAATTATTCCTGTCAAGTCCCATGTAGTTTCACATGTCAAAAAGGACATGAAAATGCTTTCCCCAAGCAGCCATGTCTTAACAGTTTATGTTTTTCAGGGAGTTCCATGGAAGGAATTAAATTCTGGGAGGTCACATTTTTCTTTCAAGTTCGATTTCCAAAGTGAAAATGAACTTCTGTTTTTTAACTTGAACTTTGAAAAAAAAATTCAGTGAAGAGCTTTGAGAACTGTGTGATGATTGTGTTCCATGGAAGTGGGCTTCCCCATCTCTGTAGCCAGAAATGAATCTTGACAGTTTTCTTTGTAGCTGTAAAAATGAAAAGAGAAAGGAAAGAAGAGGTAAAAAGTGCTGAGTCTGGGAAACTGTTCTGGTTACTTAAATCTTAGCTACATAAGTGTCTGTTTATATTAATGGGGCAGGACCAAATAACAATAGTCTTTTTTTTCCAGTTAAATATTTCCCCACTGGGAAATCACTTTTCGAATTCCTTAGGCTTTCTCATGGAAAACATATGAATAGCTAAAATTTAATATTTAGCATAATTAAGAAATAGACAGTTTTTACTGTTTTCCAATCACAGTGGCTTATGGATTTTTTCTTGATTATTTGGGCTAATGGAGAATAGGTAGTAGGAAAAATCTAGAAATATTTTTACTGTGCTGTGTCCTTTATGTTTTGAGAGTCATATGGAGTACTTTAGGTTGATCCGTGGTCATATCATTTTTATAAAGAATTAGAAAGTGTTCTGAATTACTTATTGTAGTCTCTTTTGGTCAGTTTTTGTTTTTGTTTTTTATACCCATTTCATATTAGAAATAGACCATATCACCTCTCAGGTGGCATTGTGGATGTAGACCAAGCTGAAATACCCTTTTCATATATGGTGGTTTTTAGTTTACTGGTTAGAGATAATAATTAAATACTTTAATTTTTAAGTTTTATTGTTGAGTGGTGGGTGGCCAAAAGTATAACTATGAGGGGAAAGAACTATCATAAGAAGGAAGGAGTGATAAAATTCTTCATTGATTAATAGTTACTGCATTTGAAAGGCAATGTATTGTCCTTAGCATTCACTAAGATGTCGCCTCTGTGGGACAGTTAAACCGCCTGCTTTGACTTTTCCCTAATGGCTGTAGAGGATTTACGGTGATTCATTTCATACCATATACCTTTCCCTTGATGATGAACTGACTTCATGGCCATTGAAATGAGCAGTGTGGGTTGATTAGAGTGGAAAACCTCTGGACATGGATAGTCATTTAAAATTTTTAGCTGCTTTTTAAAAAATTTACTTCTGTATCTTTAAATGCCATGCTGGCTTTGCTATTTAGTGTATTTGTAGTCTTAGGTATTATCTGTTCAAGGTGAAAATGTAGCTCCTTGTGCTTTCCTCCATCTGACTCTTGCCATACATGCTTACTTCCCCCTCTCACATTCCCCCTTGGACACTTCATTGTAGTTTTGTTTGGTTCAGCAGTGTTGTCAGTGTTATGACAGCAAACACTGTTCAGATTTTTCTTTGTGGCTGGTACCTGTCAGTGTGTTCTCCTTCACTGTCATTCTAGAGATTTCTTCTCTTTTTTGATGCCTGACTCCTCTAACACATTCTTCATGGTTTGGTCCTTGATTTTGATGGAGCTGTACTTCTGGTAGTATGTTAAATTAGATCGGAAAGCTCTGGGAGAAAAGCTTATTCAAAAAAGATGAAATTGATAGAATTTGTAAGGTAAAAAGAAGATATGGATAGGGTAGAGTCTGAAGTTGAGATAATAACAAACACATAAAAACATACACACCAAAAGGGCCAGTATTAATGCCAGGGAAAACAGAAGGCATACGGTAAAGGAAAAGTAATCATGTTTGATGACATGGTAGTGTCCTAAGAAATACTGTAGAGCACACAAATTTTTTGCTTGTATAGCTTCTCATTTGTTTGATAGTTTTGCTGGATAAGGACTTCTAGGTTGAAAATTTTGCTTTTTCTGTTTTGAAGATGTTGCTCTTTTAGTTCTTTTGGTCTTTAATTTTTCTAATGTTGGTGTTGAGAGGCTCAAGACATTCTGATTTCTCATCTTTTGTGTGTAACTTCCTTTTCCTCTCTAAGAGATTTACAGTCAGTTCTTTAATTTCAGTATTCCAGAATCTCAGTGATGCCCTTTGATGTGTATGTGTGTGTTTTAATTAATATTGTTGGATACTCGATGAGACCATTGAATCTAGAAAATCTTTTGCTTTAGTTTTGGGAGAAGTTTTTGAATTAACTTTTAACTTCCTCTCCTTAATTTTCTCTCTTCTTTATAATTTCAGAAGTTAGATTCTGGACTAGTCCTCCAACTTTATCTTTTCTTTTCCATCACATGTCTTGGTTTACCTTCTGAGATAGTTCTTATTCTTGCAGCGCTTCTATTGAGCTTTTCATTTCTGCTATCAGATTTTTAATTTCCAATTTTGTGTGTGTGTGTGTTGTGAGTGTCCTTTTTATAACACCCTGCTCTTTGTTTTTAAAAAAAATTTTATTTATTCATTTGACACAGAGAGAGAGATTACAAGTAGGCAGAGAGGCAGGCAGAGAGAGAGGAGAGAGGAGGAAGCAGGCTCCCCGCTGAGCAGAGAGCCCGATGTGGGCCTCGATCCCAGGACCCTGGGATCATGACCTGAGCCGAAGGCAGCGGCTTCAACCCACTGAGCCACCCAGGTGCCCTAACACCCTGCTCTTAATTTATTGATGTACTGTCTTCTTACGTCTTTGAGAATATTAGTAAGGTTTATACGTTTTATTTACCTTTAGCAATGTTTCTTCCAAATTGTTTTTTTTGTTTTGTTTTGTTTTGGTCTCTCTCTTTTATTTTAGTGATTTTCCTGAGATGTATGGTAATCTTTGGTTGTCTACTCATTTATAAGTGGGGGAATGAAAGGGCAGTTGGAGGGTCTGAGAGTTTGGATAGAGCTTCTTAATTGGGTGGGTAGATTTTGTGCAGAATCCTTGTTGTCAGTAACTTTAGTTCATTGTAGGCTGGTCAGATTCTCCAGAGAAAACTTGTCTCATCTCTTAGCTGGAGGTTAAGTCCTAGCTGTTAGCTTTCCAGGGACTATGTGGAAAGAAGAACAGGTATCTCAGCATTTAGAATGTCTCTGTTTACTTAATCCCTCTGCTTTTGGTGGGTTCTCAACTGTGCCTTGTATTCTCAAGCCAGAAACCCTCTGTTTTAACCTCTATTGGGAATTAACCTCCAGTCTTCTACTAGGGTGTGTGAGGGGCGGTCCCTGGTGGCTTGGAGTGGGATGGGGGATGTAGCATTCAGACTGCATAAGCAATTTTCATCCAATCCATATTTTAACTCTTACCCCCTTCCCAAGAAAATCAGTTGACTTCTACTTCCAGAAGTACTTGTCATGACCCATTCTGAGCTTTGAGAACTCTGCAGTGTAAATTGAGTAGATTCTTAATTTTCCTCCAAGCTGATTTACGATTGGCTTTATCAAGTCTCCAGTCAAGTACTGCTAAACTTGTTTCTGATTCCAGCTTCCAGAATTTTTCTCATTACCACTTCCATTCTCTCCATCTTCTTAAAACAATTCCTTTGTTATAGTTTTAGTGGGGCTTTGAAAGGGATCTAGATTTGATGCTTCTGTTCACTTCACCCCCCCTTGCCTAGAGCCCTGAGTGCTTTTTATGTGTATATTTTTCTTCTCAAACAGAACACCTTTCCCTCACACTTCCACCCTCCCCCTTTCCCTGTTCTGTCGGGGTTACCACCATTCTTCTCGCCATCAGACCTGACCGCAAGGGTCAGCTTTGACTTGTATTTCCCTTCTTTCCCCCATCACATGGAGAAGCAGTCAGCAATTTCTCTCTGAACAAGGTCTCCCTTATTCTGTAGTATGAGTCATGAGGCCACCACATTCATGGGAAGGACCATAAGAGTAGCAGAGTAGACAGGGGCTTGATGGCTTGTCCAAGTGAAGACCTTCCGTTCTTAATTGGAGGGTCCTTTCGCTCCCAGGAGAGGAGAGAGAAGAGCTGGGTCTTCAGGTTGTCTCATTTTTTCTTCAGGGGTAGGCGATGTCTTCTGGGGTGAGTGAGTACTCTCCATGAAGGGCTGATAGAAGGAGAAAAAAAGCCTGTTTTTTTGGGCAGTTTTATCATGTCATCACTGAGACTTGTGAACCACTCACAGCATTTCTGACAGCAACTGTGTGGGTATTCCGCTTTCATTAAGTGATTCTGACACAAACGACCTGGAGTTAGAGGAGACCACACAGGCTAAAGGCTCAGTCCCGAAAGACTGTCCCCCTCTTCAGATGCTGGCTGCAAGTCCCAGTATGTCACCCGTATTTTCCACCAACTGGCTATAAATTGGGAGTTCTCACAACCCTCTCCTCCAGTTTGATGATTTGCTATACACTCACAGAATGCAAGGCAATGCTTACTGAATGTGTATTGGTTTATTATAAAGGCTATAAGAAAGGATACAGATGAAGAGCCACACGTGGAGAGCACAGCAGCTTCTGTCCCCAAGGAGTCGTGATGTACTCCCCTCCTGGCACGTGGCTGGGTCCACCAACCAGAACTTCTCCAAACCCCATCTTTGAGAGTTCTTAATGAAGTTCCATCATATTGGCATAGCTGATTAAATCACTGGCCATTGTTGGTTGAACTCAATCGTTCCCTCCCCACTTCCAACAATGTCTTCCCCGGAGGTTAGGGTTAGGGTTAGGGTGCAAGTGAGAGTGGGTGGGGCAGAAAGTTCTAACCCTTTAATCATGTGGTTGGTAACCAGCCCCGATCACCTAGAGTCACCTGATGAACATAAGTTCAGGTTTGGTTGAAAGGGGCTTGCTGTGAATAACAAAGATCATCCTATCATCTTTGCCACTCAGAAAATTCCAAGGGCCCTGGAAGCTCTGTACCAGGAACCGAGACCACATACATACGTATTTCTTATATCACAATATCACGACTGGAGACAGGCCCCAATATTATACTTTCCGGCTCTTATCATTTTGGGGCCACATCATTTAGTAGTCTTTAAGAATTCTCCCTCTTCTGTCATTCCTTGGTTTGTGAAATCACCTTGAGCTTTGCTTCCAAATGAATGTTCCTGAAATAGTCATCCTTATGAATTTTTAAATTTAAGTATAGTTGACAACAGTTGATGACAATGTTTTATTAGTTTTGGGTATACAACATAGTGATTTGACATTTATATACATTATGAGGTACTTACTATAAGTCTAGTTACTGTCTGTGACCATATGAAGTTATTATAATATTATTGATTATATTCCCTATGCTGCATATTATATCCCCGTAATTTATTTCATAACTTGAAGTTTGTGCCTCTTAATTCTCTTCACCTATTTTGCCCATCCCCCTACCCCCTTCTGATAACCATCAGTTCTGTGTTTATGAGGATTTCCATTTTGTTTGTTGTTTGTTTTGTTTTTTAGGTCCACACATAAAGAAATCTTGAGGTTATTTGTCTTCCTCTGACTTGTTTCACTTAGTATAATGCCCTCTAGGGTCCATCCCTTTTGTTTCAAATAGCAGTTTCATTCTTTATGGCTGAATAATACTCCATTGTATATACATACCACATGTGTATTCGTTCATCTGTTAATGGACACTTAGTTGCTTGCATATCTTGGCTATTATAAATAATGCTACAGTGCACACAGGAGTGCACACATCTTTTCAAATTAATGTTTTCATTTTCTTTGGGTTAAATACCCACAAGTGGAATTGCTGTATCATATGATATTTCTAACTTTAATTTTTTGAGGAACTCCCATGTTGCTAAAACAGTCTTCTATGTCACTTCTTTGTTGAAAACTCATTACCTGTAAATTAGTCTAAAGTCTTTACATACAGGGTGCTTTCTAATCTGATGTTTGACTTACCACAATCAGCAGATGGGCTTCTCCGTTCCCTTTGCTGGCTGTATGACCTGGGTCATATCCCGTCGTCTCTCCTGGTTTCCTCTCTGCAACATGGAAAGATTGTAATGTCTAGCTTCCAGAGTTGGGGGTGATCAAATGAGACAAATCTTTTATAAATGAGAGAGACAGAGGGACTATGAGTTGGAGGAGGGGTAGAGGGAGAAGGAAAGGGATAAGCAGACTCCATGCTGACTGCAGAGCCTGACATGGAGCTCTATCCCAGGACCCTGCAATCATGGCCTGAGCCAAAGTCAGATGCTTAGGCAACTGAGCCACCCAGGTGCCTCTAAACATTCTTTATGTGCACATACAAATATTCAGACAGAGTGAGTTCCAAATGTAGTATCAGTGGATGCAGTTGAAAGAGTGTTGGAATTTTGAAGATTTTACCTTCTAGTGAAATCTAGTTTCACTAGATTAGACACTAGACATAACTTTGACTAGAAGGTTATGTCACCTCTCCAAGGCAACTTCATTTGAGATGTAAGTGAATGAAATGACATGATCTCTAGTATTCAAATTAAAAGAAAGGGTGTTTTTTGTTTTTGTTTTTTGGGGGTTTGTTTAAAAATTACTAAGTAGCTGCACAAATTGATAGTCTGAACTGACATTCAGCTAGAATGGATGATAGAGAAAGAACTGAATTTCTGGTGACTTCATTGTATAGTATGACTTTGGTCACTGAATGCAGTCAACATTTTTCTCTATTTGGGATAATAAAAGGGAATTGTATTTTCCTTGGAGTCCTGCTTACAGTTGAGACTGTCCATGCTGGTTTAATATTTGGCATATATGTCCCTTGTAAATGGTTCTTCCTGAGTGGTCCTAAGTTTTTCACACAGTCTGTAAGAAAGATATTTAATGCTTTTTTTTTTCTGATTTCAGAGGAAGAATTACGTATTGACTGTTAAAATTGTAGAACTAGGGCGCCTGGGTGGCTCAGTGGGTTAAGCCTCTGCCTTTGGCTCAGGTCATGATCTCAGGGTCCTGGGATCGAGGCCTGCATGGGGCTCTCTGCTCAGCGGGGAGCCTGCTTCCCTCTCTCTCTCTCTGCCTGCCTCTCTGCCTCCTTGTGATCTCTCTCCCTCTGTGAAATAAATAAAATCTTTAAAAAATAATAAAATTGTAGACCTATATAAGTAATGAATTTTCTTTGCAGTCCTCTTTCTCAGTTGTCTACTGTTGGCAGTCAGTGTAAAACAGGTTTTGAAAGTCATGGATGTTGTCTAGTTGCCAATACCTCGTTTGATGGTTCCCTTTCTAAATTAATGTTGATGACTGCATAGAAAGGATCTGAAAGTAAAGATAATGAATAAAGTAAGGATGTATTCCTTGAGCAGGCAATTAAAGAGTCTAACATTCTTTCTGTTAGCAGCTCAACATCTGACTTATTTGGGATTTGGTGAGTGAACGAAATTGTAGAAGAGACTGAAAACATTGTGGTTGACCAAACATCGACATTTTATCCTGCCTTTCCCCCCCTATTCTTTAGAATACTGTCTCGAGTATATGCATTTCCATTCAATCCTTCTGAAGAGAAATTATGCTGTGTTGAGTGGTGGTCATACTAACCTCCTTTATTTTTTTCTATACAGGAGAAGAGAGGCTTCACTTGGATGATTTTTTTGCATTGTCTCGGGTTATGACATAACATAGAAATCCCAAATTTTGCTGTAGACTAGAATGCAATTATTCATGTTGAAGTTTTCTGTTATTTCAAGCTGTCTTTTAACAATGCAAAGTTCCTTCATTTTTTTTATTCTTTTTTTCCTTTTACCTCATCTTGACCTGCTGTAGAAAGAAATATTCTTTAATTTCAGTGAGAAGGACATTGTTACATGGCAGATTGTACCTTTTACTGTCCTGCAGAAAGCCTTCAATCGAAGAATTGATGTTGTAAACTCTTATTGGACTTTGAACTCAGAAACAGCCCAGGATTGGCATTTTAAAGTTCTCCTTTGGTTTTTCTTGTGAGGCTTGTGCTATTAATTAAGTTCAAAATGAGACTCTGTCCTTGCTGCATTTAGAGCCCTGACGGGGGTTGCAGTTCTCTCTACTTCTTTACCTTTGCAAAGAAATTGCTCTGTTATAGGGATATAAAGAACAGTAGTACTGATGGCCTCAGGTTTTCCCAAGGAACACAGCTCTGGAACACTAATAATTGCAAATAGAAAGGTGCAATTTGACATTGAGAAAAAACCTGACAGTGAAAGCATTGTTTTTATGATGGTCATGTTGAAAGAGGGAGTAGTTAAGCTAGTATTGCTGGTATTGCTAAAAATGTTGAATTTTTAAAAAATTGAATCTGGAATCTGTTAGCACGTTGATATTTTGGTTTGTATGCATGTCTTTTGGTTTGTATATATCTCCTACTGATAGACATCTGGGTTGTTTTTCAATTTTACCATTTCAAGCCATGATACAGCAAAAATCCTCATACCTATCATCAGGTATTCTAATTTTGACGTAGATTGAGAGTTTCCAGGCTTATTTCTGGAGTAGATGTTGGAGAGCCAGGAAGGAGGAACTGGCATTGGGGGACGGTTCTGTTACCCTGTGGTCTCTTATAGCTTAAGCTGCCCAAGAGGTAGTTAGTGGGATATTGGTAATGGGAGTTTTTTTGAAATAGATTTTGGTTTAATCTGCATAGTGGTGCTAGTTGAAGCCACAGAAGTGAAAAACTGCAGTTAGAGTCTGAGTTTTTAGAAAGTTAAGTTGTGGGGCACCTGGGTACCTTAGTGGGTTAAGCATCTGCCATCAGCTTAGGTCATGATTCCAGGGTCCTGGGATGGAGCCCCATGTCAGGCTCCCTGCGAGCCTGCTTTTCTCTCTCTCTTTCAAATAAATAAATAATAATATTAAAATCTTTAGAAAGAGAAGAAAGTTAAGTTGTTGCAAGGGTGCTTGGCTGGCTCAGTCGGTAAAGCATGGGACTCTTGATTTCAGGGTTATGAATTAGAGCCCACATGTTGGGTGTAGCGATTGCTTGGAAATAAAATCTAAGAAAGAAAGGAAGGAAGGACGAAAGCAGAAAGAAAGGAGGAAAGGGAAGGAAAGGAGGAAAGGGAAGGAAAAAGGAAAGGAAAGGAAGAAAACAAAAGAAAGAAAACAACAGAAAGAAAATAAAAGCGTTAGGAAGTTAAGCCCATACAGAATCCGAGCATCTGAAAGCTCTCCACTAACAGTAGGGTCTGTAGATGGAGGACTGAGAAATAAATACTGAATTTGGGGGACTGAAACGGGAAGATGGAAAAATAGTAAGAATTATAAGGGCTGAAGAACTCCTAATTTTATTGCTTTTATTTCTTATTCTACTTCTCTGATGTGGTTTCTGTGATGGTTCATTTTATGTGTCAACTTGGCTAGGCAGTGGCACCCAAATTTTGATCACACACCCGTCTAAATATTGCTGTAGTGTTTTATTGGTTTCACAGGTAGAGTTCAGTGATTATTCCGTTTTATATAACACCCAGTGCTCATTACATCCTGTGCCCTCCTTAATGTCCATCACCGAGTTACTCCATTCCCTAACCCTCCCCTCCAGCAAGCCTCATTTTGTTTCCTATGATTAAGAGTCTCTTATGGTTTGTTTCCTTCTCTGATTTCCTCTTGTTTTCTTTTTCCTTCCCTTCCTCTATGCTCTTCTGTTTTGTTTCTTAAATTCCACGAGTGAGATCATATAATTGTTTTTCTCTGATTAACTTATTTCGCTTAGCATAATACCCTCTAGTTCCATCCACATCATTGCAATATGGCAAGATTTCATTGTTTTTTGATGTCTGAGTAGTATTCCTGTGTGTGTGTGTGTGTGTGTGTGTGTGTGTGTGTGTGTGTGTGTGTGTATCACATCTTCTTTATCCATTCATCTGTTGATGGATATCTGGGCTCTTTCCATAGTTTGGCCTTTGTGGACATTGCTGCTATAAACATTGGGGAGTGAGTGTCCCTTCAGATCACTACATTTGTATCTTTGGGATAAATACCTAGTAATGGCTAGAGAGGATTAGCTAGGATTAACATTTAAATCAGCAGACTTTGAGTAAAGCTGGTTACTCTCCATAATATAGTTGGAAGATCTCAAGCTATCAGTTGAAGTTCTTCAGATTGAAAATACTGAGGTCCCCCAAGGAAGAGGAAATTCTGCCTACAGACTGCCTTCAGACTTGAGCTGTGACATCAGCTCTTCCCTGGGGCTCTAGCCTGCAAGACTAGAGGTACTAGGGTACTCCAGATTTTGGACTTGCCGGCCCCCATAACTGCATGAGCCAGTTCCTTAAGTATCTTTCTCTCTAGATGGTTGGAAACACACGCATGCGTATCCTATTGGTTTTGTTTCTCTGGAGAACCCTAATGCAGGTTCAACATAACTAGAGTCAAGTTGTGTTTTCTATTTGTTTGTCTTTAACATTTAACTCCATCTAGAGTTTTTGAATCCTTTGACAGAAAACTCTCCTCTTACCAGGGAGTTATCCAATTCTACCCTTGCTCAGTAAGTACCCTGTGTGTACCTACCTCTCTTGTGCCATTATATTATTGTAATCATTGGCATGTGTGCCCATTGCCCCAAATGAATCTGGAGTTTCCTACAACTGAGGGTTTGCTCCTCCTAGCTTGTGTGGCTTGGGTAGCCAGCCTGGGTGGCACTTAAGAATTTGTCAGTTTGTGTCTATTGAGTCAAAGAGTTTACCTCTTTTTTTTTTCTTTTTTTTTAATTTTATTTTTATTATTTGCCCAAGGGGTACAGGTCTGTGAAGCCTGATGATTCAGAGTTTACCTCTTAACCTGATACTAGAAAAAAGGCGAAAGAAGCACCAAAATGAAAAATGTGGCCAATATGCACCAAGAGGGATTGGCAAGCACGTTGGCAGCATCTTCTGCATCTTGGCCTTGTCCCAGAGGGCAGGGATGAAACGTATTGTGGTTTGGATACCACAGCAAACCACTATCTGCTCACTATTTGTTTTAAAATTTGTCAAAATTTATTCAGGCGTGGCTTCACCAGTCATGGCCAGATACAGTTAGACTTATAAAATATTCCTTAGGGACATTTTCAAGAAAACGCAGAGGCATCGAGAAGGAAGAAGGAATGCTCGTCACCTCACTATTTACAGTTAACTATGAACATTTTTGATATAGATCTACCTAAAATTTTAAATATACTCAGACATATGCAATGATAGTATATCATATTTGCTGTTTGTTGCTTTCTTTTTTCAAGTAAACATGTCATGTCATCTTTTGCTGTTTTGAGCTATGTTTTTAAAATCTTCATAGTATTCCATTACATGGAAGTATATATTAATCGGTTCCCTTACTATTAGACATTTAATCTCTCTCTCTCTTTTTTTTTTTTCTGTTTTCAATGTGGGCTCAGTGAACATATTTGCATCTTTTTGTACTTGGCTATTGTTTCCTGAGAATGAATTGTTAGAAGTAGAATCTCTGGATTGCACATAGCCAACATTGTTTTTACTTACTTATTTATTTTTAAAATTTATTTATTTTAATAATCTTTATACCCAGCGTGAGGTAAAGCTCACAATCCTGAGATCAAGAGTCAGATGCTTTTCTGACTGAGCCAGCCGGGCCCCCCTAGCCAACTTTATTTTTAAAGGAGATTTTTGCTCTCTGTTAGTTAAGTGCCCTTCAGAAATGTCTTATCAATATAAGTTAATTCCAGTGGTTTATGAGAGATCCATGAAAAGTGTTCTTGAAACATGTACAGGTATTTAACAGACTGAGTATGTTTTCTTCTAGGGCATGTTGCTTTTTCTTAAGCCTCGAATATTCTGCATCAGATCTTGTTCAACCTGTTAAGCCTATTAGTGATTCTACCAGGATAAATTAATAGTCATCATATATCCATGCTTGTTTGAACAAAATGCTCAAGCATCCAAAATATGAGTAGCCAGTCTTACAGCATTCATGAGTGACTCACTTGTTTGTCTAAAATGAGAAAAGATGGGAGGAGGTGAGTCAAATGACTATGAATCTTTTTAAAGGAACCATAATATAGTGTGTAAGACCAAAGGACTCGCCCCAACCCTAGTCCTTGTGGGAGAGAGTAGAGCACAATAAATCATGATGTGTTGTCACAAAATTCCAAACTATGATGAGTGATACAACTATCAGTTGAAAATAATGATTTTTCAAGGATCAGGAGCATACATTTCAGTTGGTACCTTAGTGTGTCTTTGGTAAGAAATGTTAAAAGAGTAATAGTGCTTCAAGTTGATTTTTTTTCTTGAATGGATTACAATTAAACTACGCTTGTAATATTGCTTAATGATGATCCAGGAACCTTTTAGAACTGAGAGGAGTCTATGAAAGTTGTGCCTATTCTGGTTGTTTTTGTTGTTACAGTTGTTGATGTTTATAAAGCCGAATTTATTTAACCTTTAGAGCTATCATTTATTCTACGATCTTTTTTGAAAAACAGGTTTATTCTAGGAATAAATGTGTTTTCTCATTGAAATTCTTCAAGACTCCTATTTCTACTTAGATTTAGTTCATTCTCCATTTAGCTTGGCAATGTTCTAGAAACTTCAAATTTCTAGTCATGAAACATGAAGCCATGGTTTGGTAGGATCAGCCCTGCTGTTTCTTATTTCTGTTTATTGCTGTTAACAAATGTAATAAAAGGTAAATCTATAATATGAGGAATGAAATTAAAGTTGTCTCTTTTTTTTCTGGTTAAGTAACATTAAACAGTTATTGGAATTTTGAAAATGTACAGATAAATGTAAAGTAATTCCCATGGAATCTATAAATTAAGGGGGCATATGGGACTGAATACATCTGGATTTCTGTGTCTGTGACCAGAGTTCTATATTTTTCTCTCCCAAGATTTCAAGGGAGGAGTAAGGAGTCCTTTTATAAAAAACATTTCTGTGTAATCAAGTTTTTGAGTGTGATTCCTTAAGTATTCAAATGGAAGTACTGAGACTCACATTAGTCTAAAATTTTCCCTGCTCAGACTCAACTTATAGATCATTGAAACCTTAGATGTTTCAGTATGGCCTAATTAAGAAGTAGAGGAAGTATAAAATCTGACAAATGATTTAAAAACAGAGTACTGATCCTGGGCGTGCTACTGCAGATGGGGAATTATGTAGGTGTGGTTCCTGCTGCTGGTTGGAGTCAAAACTGCTAGGTTGAAACCATGGGCTCCTGTGTCTTCAGCTGTGTAGACTTCACAAAAGATGTATTTTGTATCAGCAAAGTAATAATAGGTATGTGAGGTGTTATGTGAGGGAAGGACATCATAGAAGTTATGTATTTTAGAAAGGGCGTGGTAGATGAAAATACCTTTTGCTCTTTTAATTAGCTTTTAATGTTAGTTGCCTGATCTGACTTCAGATTATAATTCAATTATGGTAATAAGTCAAAATGTCATGAAATATTTTTACTAGTGGGTGTCTTTGTGATTCCTGTGCTCTTAAATCCTCAATGAGTCAATTGTTAGATGTTAGAGCATCATCCTCTTAACTCCAGATCCATAATTTGGCAGGAGATGCCCAGGGTTATCTTGGTTCTCCTATGATTGTAGAGAAATAAAAAAATTTCTGACGTAACTGCCATCATCTTCATTTATTTATACTTTCACTAGTAGTCAGGAGAAGTATGAGAGTGATTTTATAAGAGAATAGTTAAGAATTATAGTATCTGAAGCGTATCATCCGTGTGCCACTTCTGTTCTCTTGCCCTTTGCCAGTATGTGTAAATGTTGAGTTCGTGCGTCAGCCCCGTCTTGGTGTGAGTACAGTTCAGAGTACTAGAGTCTAGACATAATATGGATGAGAGAACAGGGGTACAACTGTAAATTTAAAAGAAGCAAAGCATACTTACCGTATTTTTCCTTCCTGTTAGCTCCAGGAAATCCTTTCTTCATTAGAGTGTATTTTGTCAAATTACTTAAAATCCTTTAATTCTAATTTAAAGTTAGAAGCTCTCAAATAGACCATAATAGAACTCAGTGATGGTACCAAGCTTCAGTTTTGGGAAAGGACTGTAGATGGCAAAAATTTTTGCCAAGATAGTTTTATGATTTCCTTATCAGATACTCTTAAATGATATATTCAGGAACCTTTTCCTTTTAACGTTTCCAAACATTGTATCTTAAAACCCCTTTTTTTTGGGGGGGGCAGTTGTTTTCTCGTTGAAATTATTTATATTTAGATTTTTTTTTCCTTATAAATTTAGTTTTTTTTCCTGATAGTTCAGGGACATTCTAGAAACTTCCAGCTTCTACACAGAAATTAAAGACATGCTTCATAGAGACAGGATGGCTCAGTCTTGGTGTTTTTAATCTTTTTCTACTGCATGCTGTTAACAAAAGGCAATAAAAGTTAAATTCTTTTAGAATCCAAATGTGAGGGCGCCTGGGTGACTCAGTGGGTTAAAGCCTCTGCTTTCGGCTCAGGTCATGATCTCAGCGTCCTGGGATCAAGGCCCGCATTGGGCTCTCTGCTTGGCGGGGAGCCTGCTTCCTCCTCTCTCTCTCTCTCTGCCTGCCTGTCAGCCTACTTGTGATCTGATCTCTCTGTGTCAAATAAATAAATAAAACCTTTAAAAAAAATAGAATCCAAATGTGAGAAATGAAATTTAAATTTTCTCATGTTTGGTAATTTATAGTATTAAAACAAATTAAACATTGGTTTTGGTGCTGACATTGTGTAATCAACTGTTTATCTCCTCAAATGGTTGGGCATTGGTTTTTCTTGGGTAAAATGATTTTCTTCGGTCTCTTAATATGGAGTCTTTGGCCCTGAAGTTCTAATGTCATCCAAGGCAATGAAAATTTGCTTATAAAACTTTTCTAAAAATGTATATGAATTTCTTTAAAAAATTATGGAATTGGGGGCACCAGGGTGGCACAGTGGGTTCTGTCTGACCTTGGTTTCAGCTTGGGTGGTGATCTCAGGGTCTGGAGATCGAGCCCCACCTCAGGCCACACTCAGTGTGGGGTCTACTTAAAACCACCTCTGTCCCTGCCGCACGCCCCCCCCCCATGCATGTGCTTTCTCGCTCTCTCAAATAACTAAATACATCTTTAAAAAATGATGGAATTGACAATTAAATTGTAAATAATAAAACCTGTGTTGATTTTTCAAGCACCTTGATAAGGTACCTTTCTGTTGTTTTGGCTGTAAATCATGCAGCCTTCTCAGAGGGGTGATTAGTGAGTGATTGCCCATTTTTTTTTTTTTAAGATTTTATTTATTTATTTGACACACAGAGAGAGATCACAAGTAGGCAGAGAGGCAGGCAGAGAGAGAGGAGGAAGCAGGCTCCCTGCTGAGCAGAGAGCCCCATGCGGGCCTCGATCCCAGGACGCTGAGATCATGACCTGAGCCGAAAGCAGAGGCTTTAACCCACTGAGCCACCCAGGCGCCCCAGTGATTGCCCATTTTTGCATGAATATGGTTAGCATGGAAATCCAGTTCAAACAGGATATCAACTTTGAGTTGAAACATAAGAGTGTGTGAGTGAGTGAGTGTGTGTGGGGGGGGTGGAGAACAATGCATACAGTAACAAAAAGCAACAGTAAGTCAAGCTGAAATCCTCTAAGTGAGAATCGATCATTGCAGCTAATAAATGTGGAAATGGATAATAAGATATGGTATATAAGGAAACATACATTTTCTTCATGGTTGTCATCTGAGGATATTTGTGGTGTCGAGAGCCTGCCTCTGGTTTCTTAATAGTGTTTTCTTAACTGGCTAATTAGGATGTACTACTGATATGATCCAAAAAGTGGTTAGCTCCAAAAGAAGTCGCCAAAAGAAGGGAAGCCTAGTATGTGCAAGTCAGGGAATGTATGCCCATTTTATTTATTTATTTATTTATTTATTAATTGGAAGATTTTATTTATTTATTTATTTGACAGAGAGAGAGATACAGTAAGAGAGGAAACACAAGCAGGGGGAGTGGGAGAGGGAGAAGCAGGCTTCCCGCCGAGCAGGGAGCCTGATGTGGGGCTCAACCCCAGGACCCCGAGATCGTGACCTGAGCTGAAGGCAGACGCTTAACGACTGAGCCACCCAGGTGCCCCTGACCATATTATTTAGGAGTGACTGTCAGAAATTGATCACTGGTGTGCCTGTATCATCCCAATGTGCACTGACAGTTTTGTCTTCTCTACTCATTTATATATTATTGTATTCCCTTGATCAGACCTTCCATTTTATTGTAGATAAATGTATTATTCTAGATCCTCTTACAGTCTTAGCAGGAGGATTCAGTGCTATGCTGCTGATTTTCCCTATAGATGATCTGTCACTAGGAATGTTTTCAGCTGCAACAGAAAACCCTTGCACTGGGTACAGAGACCGATTTTTCTCAGGTAACAGAAGGTCAACCAGGTAGGCAGTCCAGGGTCATGCAGCTGCTCAACAATGTTAACTACCAGCTCCTCCTATTTGGGGGGGCCCGGCCATCTTTGTCACTTGGGTTTCTCCTTAGAGTCACCAGTAAGTTCTTGTATCTTCAGGATTTATTCATAGCTGAAAGAAGAGGTCAGAGGGGAGGGCTTTCTGCTAATGAGGCTTGTTTTGGGAGAGATGATCTCTTTCTGGCGACTTCTGCCTACACGACATTGGCAAGAACTGTATACGTCCACTGCTAGCTGCAAGGAGGTGATGTGCTTTTATCTGGGCACGTGGCTACCCTGGACATTAATTGGTGCTGTGTCAGTAAGGAAGCAGGCAGTAGGTACTAGACTGTCAATGCAGTGTGTGCCCCAGGATGCTGTTGTTCTGATGATTTTACTCTGGATACAATACTTCTGAAATAATTGTTTACCTAAAGTGACAGTACTTCATGTGCCTTTACTTACTTAATTCTTTTAGTTTCAAAGTTAGAATGCAAAAAAAAAAAAAAGAGTTAGAATGCAAAGTTAGAAAACAAACAACAAAAACCCCTTCATATTTTATTAGAGAGGAAAGACCAATGGTAATTTCATTTTCAGCTATTGCTAT
The DNA here is from genome assembly GCA_002007465.1 of Ailurus styani. Taxonomy (NCBI): domain Eukaryota; kingdom Metazoa; phylum Chordata; class Mammalia; order Carnivora; family Ailuridae; genus Ailurus; species Ailurus styani. Next base: position 6,267,726 of record LNAC01000037.1, on the reverse strand, counting down.
TGAATATGGACCGTCTTTTCTCTGACTCATCTCAATCCTGTAAACTAGTAAAGAACTTACAACCAGTGAGGTATTTGTGTCAGAGATCTTTTTCAAAAATCATCACTCAACAGCCTCTTACTGAGCAGCAGCTCTTAGAGGTAGAGTGAAGAGCAGTCAGTGGATGAGCTGTGAGCTGTGTGACCTCCGACCTCACAGAGCTTCTGAGCTGGTGGGGCTGGCAGGTTGGCCAGCTGCTCAGCGTGCAAGAGGGAGCATGAGGGACAGCAGGGTACAGAGGTCAGAGGTCGTATTTTTACACATGTTGTGGGAGGAAGGTGACAATGGGGACCTAAGTAGTGGTATTGTTTAATTCCCATGTTTTAAATTGTCTTTTTATGTGTGTTTAATTAGTATATTAAAGAGAGATCTTGTCCCTTTAATTAGGAAGGAAAAGGACTTTTATGACTCATGTCATTAGTACCTAGTCCTTCCTCTTACTCTCCTTCCCTCCTTGTTTTATAGCTTTGTCAACAGGCTCTGCTCACAGTTCCCAAAATAGCCACTTAAGGTTTGTGAGTATATTGTGGATTTTAGTTTCCCCAAGTAAAATGTTAAACTAATGAAATCCAACCACTAATATAGAAAGAAATTCTTTTTAAAAAAAGTCAAACATCATTGGAACTCATAGGACAGAAGTTGTAAAAATCTGTCTTCCGATGTCCTCCAGTTCCGTACACTCACGGGCACGCACACCAGGGTGTGTTTGGTTTATTTTCACATAATTGGAGTCATACAATAGGTGTTGTTCTGCATCTTACGTTCTCTTTTTCCCTTGTAATGCCTTTTCAAAAAGTACCTTACAGTACACATGGAGTAGTAGTTTTCTCAATCCAAGACGGTACCACTCTCCCTCAAGGAGTATTTTTAAACACATAGGGGCATTTTATGAAGAAATACCCTGTTCAGAAGGCTCATAGTATCCCATTGAGAAACAACAGTATGGAAAGACCTTGTCTTTTGGGCATTTCTTTATGTAATTAAAGAATGTGATCGTACCATACGTTTTTCCTTACCAGCGGTCAGTGTCTTGAAACGTAGGGCTTTGTGCATCTGTAAGAGCTAGCATAAATTCCTGGAAGAATTGCTGGGTCAGAGGGTGTTTAAATTTTAGTTACATGCTCCCAAATCATTCTTCAAAATGGCTGTACAAAATTACAGTCCTAATAACTGCACACATTTTCCCACATCCTTTTCAACACTTGATATTATCAGTTAAAAATGTTTTGCGAACATAATAAGAAAAAAATGAGGTCTTGTTTAAGTTTCCATTTTCCTGTCCAAAAGGGCCTATTATAGTACGCTTTCACTAGAGTGATAAGTGACTAATTTGCTTTTAGAGATGCACAGTTAGAGCTCATCTGTCCTGGATATCCTGCTGCCTATTTCATTCATGTTTCAGAAACAGTCCTATTTACAAATCAGTCAGCCCCTCTGGAGTGCCTTTTTAGTCTCATCTGTGGGGAGTGTCATGCTGACACTGATTGGCAGGAGTGATTTTCATGAAGAACTTTGAATGGTACTTGTACAGAGGGAGCTGTGTATTCCAAACTCTGGTTGCTGCCCAACCAGTGGGTTGGTGAAACCAAATTAGGGACCCTGAGCAGGATGAAGAAAGAAACAGAAGAGAAAATAGTGGAGAGTCTCATATACACTAAAGGAATGACCTGTTTCATGAAACATGCATTTTGGTATGTGGTTTGGATTTGAATATGTCTTTATGTATGTGTGCATAGTTAATGTCTGCTGCATTGTGATGTAAAATGTCTCTCTGTGGGTTGAGGATTGCTGATATAGAGAATCTTAGCTTTAAAATTTTTTCAAAGCACAGTTTCTTTCTATCCTAATTGAGGCAGAAGTTTCATACTTGGTTGTGATGTAAAAAAAAAAAAATAATAAGTTGCTAACAATATCAATACATTACAAAAGGTTAAAAGCCCAGGCTTTTAAAGGAGCTTAAATACTTAAAGATAGATGTCACCTAATTGGACTTGGAGATGCAATGGGTGTGGAAAGCCAAATTGGCTTGGGTGCAGGATGAAGAAATGATGAGTTACACCCTACTCAAGTTAATTTCACTGAGGAGTGTAATTTATCTGCTCCCCGCCTGGTTCCTGCTCTTGACCTGCTGTAGCTGTATCACCGTGCAGGCAAGAGAAGGCAGAGGAAATCTTGATACCTGACAGTTCTCCCTGTGAGCAGGCACATGTATGGCTGATCATCCAAGAGTAGTACCTTGAACTAGTTTTGAGTGTTTTAGCTTCCCTCAGTTCCAGTCCAGGTCTTGTGTTGCATAGAAAATTACCTGCTGGTGATGATAATAAATGGCGATAATTAAAAAAAAAAAAAAAAAGCAATGGAACACTCTTTGTGTGTGGGTGTATTTAATTACCTGGCAAGTGTTCATATTTCTAGAGTGTGAAACTTATGGGTAAACAATGGCCTTTCTGTTAAAGATTCTACCCACACTTTTGTGTTTCTTCCCTTTCGTAGTTGGGTATTTTCCAACACTTGGAGAGCAATAGTAATGATTAATCTGTGTTGTACAGTGAGTTTTCCAAGTGCTTATATTTTTTCATTTGTTTTACTTCAACCAAATCTAATTTTCTTATTCAAATTATTACTCAATAATTGCATCCTCATAAAAGATGTTATGAATGGAAACTTTCAATCTTATTTTCTGGATTTGTAAATAATGGAGTTAGAAAATTTGTATTTTTAAAGTTCAGTGGTATAATCATAAGTTAATTTCTTTCAAATTTTATAAGGCATTACCGATATATTTTTGGCAAATGTAAACACAAAATAATGAATATTATTTCACAGACCGAAGAAGATGGGAAGTGAAAGGTCTTTAAAGACTGTCAACAATGCCTATTACTGGGTACTCATGCTGGAGATTGTTACTATGAAGCCTAAAGAGGTAGCGTTGACCTTGAGTATACTTACTATGTTATTTTAAATTTAGGTAAAATCTTTTAGCCTCCCAAATATTTAAATAATTTTATACATATTCTTATTTCATCTAATCCTCTCTATAAGGTGGCATCCTGGAGACAGAGCGCGAGTTTTTCTGTCCATCTCAGTGTTTTCCCGGTGGTCCTGAGGCATGTTGATACCTTGTGATTTGGGGTCCCACATCTCTTATCAACTTTCCAGTCAGCATCTTCTATTAACGTAACAAAAAGTTTGCTTATGTAGGCACTTTGAACTCTCTGCCAGTGGTGAATATAATGGTACCGTGTCTGTCCAGTGTCTTATGGGACTTCCGTGGGTGGTGGTTCTCTAAGACCATGTTTATTATTCTCCCTTCTCTTTGAAAATACTCCTTGCCATTCACTGTTCATCTGAAGAAGCTACAACAGGAAAGAGAAGACAAGATATGTGACCTGAGTGGGTGTTGAAGTTTCATAGTTTCTACTTCAGCTCTTCTGTTTTGTTAATTTGTATAATTTGTATAGTTACTTCAAAATGATGTAGATGCTAATTCAGCCAGTTGGCTTGAGGAGAGTGTCTTGCACACTGGAGGAAGAAAGTCTTATTCGCAGATGTTTGGAAGTGAAAAGGAGAGCTAATGTTGTAACACATTATGCTCCATATGTTAAATTGAGAAAAATGTATTTTGTGAGTTTCTTTGAATTGAATTCTTTGTGCTCTTCAACAACCTTTTTGCTTTTTCTCTTCTTTTTCTAAGGTATGCTCTCCTTAAATTTAAATAATACGAGAAAAGGAACAAGTCCACATTTAGAAGAAACTAAAGAAATGCTGGTAAAATCAGAATATACATTTCTTTTTTAAATATTAGCTATTACATTAAATTAGTTGGTGCATGTTTTTAAGTCTTAACATATGAGTGTTATGGCATTCTATCAAAATAGGCAATTAAAGCAACTTTATTAGAAATAAATTTAATTTGCTTTTATTAAGGAAGACCCACACAGAGACTTTCATTAACAGAATTCCATGGTTCCGGGGTGCCTGGGTGGCTCAGTGGGTTAAAGCCTCTGCCTTCGGCTTGGGTCATGATCTCAGGGTTCTGGGATCGAGTCCCGCATCGAGCTCCCTGTTCAGTGGGGAGCCTGCTTCCTCCTCTTTCTCTGCCTGCCTCTTCGGCTACTTGTGATCTCTCTCTCTCTCTCTCTGTGTCAAATAAATAAATAAATAAATCTTAAAAAAAAAAAATTCCATGGTTCCTTCCAGTGGCTTCCACTAGAAGGAAATAATGATCTGTATCATTTATAGGTCTAATTTATGGGAGATCCATACTGTATCAAGTTTCAGAATGGCTTCACTGACTAGAAGTAAAGCTACTGAGTAGAAATGGTGTATGAAATGAGGGTATTCTCTGCCTTTCCCAATGAGGGACTAGAAGGAGTTTACAGAACCCAAACTTGGCCAGGGTAGTGGTCTGTGAATTTTGGATAAGAAGGCTGAGCCATTGCCTGCTGTTGTCCCTCCACTACTTCTGCTCTTTAGCCTGACAGTCATCCTAATGGCTGGTGAGGGTGTAGTGTATATACTTTCCTGTAATAACCTGGTGTATCATTCCCTTTCTTCAGCTTCTTGAGGATTATGTAATGCATAATAAATAATGGCTAAGCTTCTATATGCAACTCCTTCTTAATTTTACCAATAGATGGTTAGACAATTAAAGAAAGCCCCAGATTTGTTAAGGTACAGATTTTTATACCAGCTCTGTTCAGTTATGCTTTCCAGGCTGAGTGTATTCTTCTTGCCAGGAGGGATTTTCTCCCTTCCCTCCACCCACTCACCTCCCCCTACCCCCATCCATAAGTTTCTTTCTCATATTTTGCCTAGCCTTTTTTATTCTTGCCTCCTCCATGGTGCTAACCCAAAGAAATATGGTGTAAGTACTGAAGGTGGAATATAAATTGCCCTCATGGTTTGTTACATTAGGGGCTCCAATAAACTGTTCCTCTAGTATTTATACCATCGTGTGGGCCCCTCCCTTTAAATGTGGGTTGGGTCTGAGACTTCCACTGACAGAATCCAGAGAAGTGACAGTGGGTAAGTTCTAGGGCTAAGCCTTCAGAACCCTGGGCAGTTACATCCAAGAAATCCAGCTACCTTAATGGAGAGATCACAGAGAGAGAGAGAGAGAGAGAGAGAGAGAGAGGCCTGGCTCTTCCAGTGTCCTAGCTGGTCCCTACCAGCTCAGTGTTAGCCTCTCGTGACAACTGGCAAGATGAGCCAAAAAGATCTGTCCAGCCAAGCCTAGCCTAGATTGCAGAATGATAAATAAATAAAAGAACTGTTTTTACAGCCACTAAGTTTTAGGGTAGTTTATTATACAGCAAGAGAAATGAAAACACCCCTACACTGGTAGACATTGATAAATGGATTTTAGTAGCTACTTAGCAATATTTGTATTTATGTGCTAGGAAGGTAAAACATAAATTATTGCCAATCAGCTATTAGAATAGATTTATCAGTATATGATATACTCATGGAGTTACATCAAGAGGGAAAGAAATAGTCATTGTAGAGGTTTGTAACTCAGTGCTGTTATAATTAAATGCAAGCTTTGCCATCACTCCTGAGTAAAGTAGTGATGCCTTAAAATTTTGGCTATAATTTAGACCACAAAGTTGGAAGAGAAATGTATGTGAGAAAATTAGAAATATTGTTTTCTGATGGGATGAGTTTTTAAGTTCCTTTTTCTTCCAGAATCCTTTCTCTGTTTCCATTGACGTTTCAAACTAAATGGCTCTGTAGGTTGACTGATTACAAATGTTTTCACTCAAGCGCACTAGCTTTTAAATCTGTCTGTAAGCTGCTTTCTTAAAAAAGTGAATAAGCTTAGGAAATAATTATTCCTCAAAGTACACAAAACTCCCGAGCGAGCTTTTGTTCTGTAGACAGATCTGATTCATCAAGAAACATCAAGATAATTGTCACGATTTAAATTTTTAAAAGAAACCAAGAAGCCTTTGGCTCAAGTGTAAAACTTTCTGTTGCTTTCTTGGCATAATGCCTTGAATTGAATATTTTGTGCTGTACGTTGCTCCATTTTTTGTTTTGCTTTGTATTTCTGCCCCTGGGACAGGAAACTACAGAACAAAATATATTCATGTTGGTAACCAGTGCCGGTCCTTGGGTGACTCACTGTTCTTCGGTGATTGGTACAGAAAGGAGAGGCTGACACTTGAATGCTGCTCCCTAGTGGATGCCAACGTTGAGCCAGAGTTTTGTTTTCTCATCACAGATATTTTGTAAAACTGGGAATCACTGTTTTGTTGCGGGAAGAAGAACATTCACGTTGAAGCACTCTCCAGTTCATAAATTACTTCTTTTAGGTGGGGTAGTGTGCTCCTTTTTAATTAAAATTCTTAATGGATTCAGACAGTTTACATTTGAATACACCAGTGTTCCCTCTCTCTTGGGATTAATCTGTGTGACTGTGTAAAAGTAGTTTTATGGAAAAACATCTTCTTACAAGACTGTAAGCTTCATGATGGCAAAATCCTACCTCACTTGCTGGTGAAAACCCAAAATCGAGGACAGGTGTTAGCATTTGTACGTCTCAATTATGTTTTGAATTAATGAATTTAGCTTTTTAAAAACATTTTGCTTTTCGGGAGTTTCTGGTCTAGATAGAATCTCAGCAATTCCGGATTGGCATATTATGTTGGAAGAATCGTATTTTCCAACATCTTCCTCAGTAGATAGTCATCCATTTTTTCCCTACTCCAGTTCTATAAAATATTGATAATTTTTAGTTCAAGTATCTGTAATATGCCGAGCCTTTTCAGTGTATTATTTCTAATCTTACAACGGGTCATTTGGAGTTAGGAGTTAAAAATATTGTGTAGCTGATTTTCTTATAATTCTCTAGTGAAAACCTGTGTGACAAGGGATTTATGTGGTATGTTAAGAATGTTTAGATGTTTCTGGAATTACTGAGCTGGAAGATGCTTGAATAAGAAAGATGCATTGGGAGGGCTTTTGTAGTCTTATATTTTCATGACAAAATAAAATTTTGGGGTCTTTGGGAACTTTACTAGGTTCCTATGTTAACTGCTTGCATTTAAATTTCTCTCCCATGTGAAAGAATATAAAGAAATTTTGGTTCCTAGATTCATCTTTTTGTTCAGGTTATATCCTACTCTGTTTTGATTAAAACATTTCAAAAAATTTAAGCAGTGCATAGTGAGCATTTATTTTATGCCAGATCCTCTTAAATTCTTGAGGTACCTCAGTGAACAAAAATACCAAAATCTCCACTCTGAGGAAGTTTGGCTCCCAGCCCAGGGAACACACAAACAATAAAAATAACAAAAAGTAGATATTGTAGGATATAAAGTGATAGGTGCTACAGAGAAAATAAAGTAGATTTAAGTGAAAGAGAGGGAGTGAGTTATTTTAAATAATCCAGACAAGCCTCAATAAGAAGGTGACTTTTGAGCAAAGCTGGAAAAAGGTGAGGCAGTGAGAGAGGAAGACGCTTGGTAGGAGCACCTTCCCTGCAGAAGGAAGGGTAGGGGAAGCCATGAGAGGGGCAGGGAAGGGCCTGAGCAGAGTCCTGGGGCCCAGGCTGCCCTCCTGCCTCTGAGGAATGCTTTGATGGCTCAGCTTGGTCCACGTTGCTGTTAGATCCTGCTAGACTTTGCTAGGAATGATCACTGTATATCACTAAATTACCATTCATCCATTCATAAAAGAACACCAAAAAGGAAAATTACTAGAGTAGAACCACATAGTAAGATGTCACACTGAAACATTTCTTTTATCCTTTATGGTTTGGAGCACCAATATAAATCATACATTGCCTCAGTGACAGATAACTGTAGTTCTGTCGAATTCCTGGGCAGGCCCCAGAGGCTGTTTAGATGGTCAGGGTTCAGAACCATTGACCTTGTATTCAAAGTTAGGGACCACGTAAATTAGCTAATTAGAATGAAAGGAATTGGAGTAGGAACATTCCTTGTATCTGAACCTGTACAGAGCAAGTACTCTACAAATATTAATTGAATCTAGAGCCAGAATTTTAAACTAGAGGATAAGTTGTAATATTTATATACATATATAGAAAACATGTCAATTTTTAAGTTAATTTTTATTTAAAGGTAATATTTTACCTCTTGTGTCATTTCTATTTTGTCTCTCTTTTTTTTTCTGTTTTGTCTCTTACGACCTTACTCCCTTACCTCATATCCCTGCTCCTCCAAATCAAAATCACGTTGTGAAGTAGTGACAGTGACAATAAGAGCAATGCCTGTGTCTCCTTTTTGAAAGCACTGTTTTATTTGTGTGGTACATCTTTTCACAAGAGGTGTGTTTTAAACTAACTGCCTAACACTTGGCAGGGATTATGTCTCCATGTATGGCCTAATACGAAAAAGGTATTTTTGAGAATCTTTTTGCCATCTGTTATTCTGTGACGTCCTATGATTTTAAATGACTAATATGTACCAATTTCAGAAATGTTTTTTATTGAAAGTATAAGTCCTTTGGTTCATTAAAATGGTATCTAGTTATAACATAATTTTGATGACTGAGATGTATTTATTTAGGGCATACTGTGTGTGTCAGTGGTTGTCTAGGTGCTGATACTGGTGTATCTCCATCTTAGGCAATACGGCTCACTTTTAAAGCGTATGTAGATGAGCACATGTGTTTGACTATTGGCCCTGCCAGTTTTAAAGATGTGTCGTTGTTCGGGTTAATTACTTAATTCTGCGAGACTCCGTTTCCCCATAATCATATGATAATGGTAGCATGGTGCTTGACACATTGTAGGTCCTCAACAGATGGTGGCTGCTCTTCATCAGAAAAAGTCCTCGTGTCCCTTACTAGCTCCTGTTTCGGTCTGGTTTGTTTTCATCTTTGACATGTCTCTGCCTAATATGTTAAGCTTACCTGTGCCCACCCTGTTCTTCAGTCTTTTGAAAATAACCACCTAAGTGTTTGATGAGCACGTTTATGAAGCAGATCCAATATTTAAAAGAATCTTAGAGTAACGTATTTTGAGAATGATTACCCTTTAATTATAGTGTCCTTCTTTGAACTCTTGAGTTTCCTTTTTATTATCTTTTTTCCCTTCTCTGCTCACAGCCCTTACCTCCCTGCGCTCAGCCTCCTTTTGGCTCTCCCCTCTCATTACTACCTCTCTCCCCACTTGTATTCTACTGTCTGCATTGTTGCTAGACTAAATTTTCTAAAACAACAGTGTGCCCCTTCTTTTATTTTCTTAAAAAAAATTTACATTGTCTCTTTGTTATCAAGTCTAAACTCTTCTGCCTACACTTCCTGGTTCACTACAGTCTGAAACCCTCTTATTTCTTCATTTATTTTAATCTTCCATGATTCCTAACCCATTTATTCAGTGGGGACTGTAAAACAGTATATATTTCATATATGCTCCTGTCTTGAAGCTTTTGTGTGTGCGTGCCATTCTTTCTGCTTAGATTGTTCTTCCTTGTCTTCTCTACCATAAGTCAAACCCATTTTGTCAGAGTGCATTCAATTTCTGTGGTCTCTTCAGTGTCTTTTTCTGAGTCTAATTTCAGTGATTCCCGCCCCCCCATGCATAAAATAGTAAAAAATTAAATGAGAGAATGTATCTGTAAAGTACTAAATGCTCATTTTAGCCTTACCTCTTGAGGAGAACTATAAATATAAATTCTTACAGAATCAGGTAACCAAGTGCTGACCACGCAGTGAACATTTGAGTGTTTTGTTTCTCCCATAAACTCCTGTCTTTAATCGATATTTATATGAATTTGGGAGTGTAACATAATGTGGTTTATACAGGAAATGCAATCATTTGTTAACCTGGAAGACTATTTAAAAAAAAACAACAACAACTCATTTGGAATAAATGTAAAACATGATACCTTTTTTCTTTCTGGGTATTTATTTGAATGTGGTGATAGCCAGTAGGCAGAACATCTGAGCTGGGAATCTGGTTTGGAAGCCCCGAGGAGTAGGTTGTACTTGAAGCTGTGGTGGTGTTAAGATTACACAGTGAATTTATAAAAGATGAGAAAAAGGCAGAGTGTAAACCCTGGGGAAAAATTACTTTCAGGGATATCCAGAGGAAATTGATCTCAAAAGAAAACTGAGAACAACATGGAAGCTGAGAACATTGCCTGTTGGTGTCAGCGAAGCTGACAGTTCATGTATTTTTGGAGAATTCAGTCTGATATTACATCACCCCATGTGCTTGAAAGGGTTTCAGATTGAAGGTGGCTTCGGTTTTACCCATCAATCAATATTTTTAATACATTTACTATATATGAGGCATTTCAAAAGTGCTGTGAAAATAATAAGAAATTACAGAATAAGTTTGGTTGCCCTAGCCAAATGTCAGAATACTAGGTTCCTTTCACTTATTAGCCATGCCATCTTATGACATAAGATAGTAAAAAACAAACATACAATGAATAGATACTTGATATAGACAATAGACCTATTAAGACAATAATAGGTAGTTGCTACAGACAATGAGACCTTGGAAGTAATAAAGGGAAAAGCTCACAAATGTGCACGCTTTACCCATTTGCATGGTAACTCAAGATGTTCAAATATAGGGCGCCTGGGTGGCTCAGTAGGTTAAAGCCTCTGCTTTCGGCTCAGGTCATGATCTCAGGGTCCTGGGATCGAGGCCCACATCGGGCTCCCTGCTCAGCGGGGAGCCTGCTTCCCCTCTCTCTCTCTGCCTGCCTCTCTGCCTCCTTGTGATCTCTCTCCCTCTGTGAAATAAATGGGTGAAATCTTTAAAAAAANTTTACCCATTTGCGTGGTAACTCAAGATGTTCAAATATAAGGCTGTTTGCAGTTCTCCTTGAGATTAAATGTGAGTATTACTGATGAGAATTTTGAAATGTTGATAGAGCTCTATCAGATATTTATGACGAAATATAGCATTCTGGATGTAAAAAGCTGAGTTTCTTCAAAAAGTAGCTAAAATTCAAAAATCAGCATATACATGTCCTTGTATATAAGGATAAGGCATTTGTATTTATCAGTGTTTCAAGCAGGTCAATGAATAAAAATTATTATATGGTGGTTACTTGTTTTGTGGTGAATGAAATATACTTATGCCAGATTCTCAAGTTTTTAGATAATGCTTTTTATCCTGAAGATGTTTTCAGGGATACATTTAATTCTTCCCAAGTGTATAGATGGAGGGAAGAAATAATTTGACCGAGTTTCCAAATGGCCATTAAAAAATAGTTTCCTTGAAGTTCCTGATTACTAACACTATGAATTTTGTTGTGTCTCCTCTTCAGACAAATCAGGTAATTCCGATGTGAATATGAATCTGCTGTTAACCCAGATTTAATGTTATTTAAACAGATGGCACAAAAGAAGAAAAGTCTTTTACCATCTCCTATGAGCAAAGCTTAAACTTATTTATTCTCATCCAAAGGCAGTTTCTCTCTGTTTTGGCCTGACTTCTGGGAACCCAGAACTCTTAAATGTTTTCTCCAAAATAGTGAGCTCTTTTCTTGTCTGTCCTAGTATTCTTGGCTGAGGTTCTTATATCCTGGCTGCTTTTACTCATTAATATTCAGCTTGATCCATAGTGACTGAAGAAGCGGCAAAGGGCTGGAAGTTAGTGCAATGAAAGGTCCTATGAGGGCTTTCTGAGCAAAGATGCAAATGTCTCCAGGAATAGTGTAACCAAATTTCATCTTCTCAAGTCAGTTGAATGCTTGAGGCTTTCAACTGATTCAAATAGAAAGTTTTTTTTTTCTCTCTTCCTTTTGATGTAGATTCAATTAGGATTTAACTTTTCTGCCTCCTTTAGAGTGAAGTATGCTTTTCTTGTTGAAAAGAAAGTAATGAATCAGGTTAAGATAGGCATAACACATTTCTTAGCTTAAGCATATTTACATAGATTGACAAGTATTAAATTGTTTAAGAACTGCTGTCAGCAATGTGGCTGAGATGAAATTGATTGTAAAAAAATGGAAACTATAACTTTAGAGTAACTTGTTTCCTTTTTAGCTCTTCATCCAAAGATGTAATTATTTCTTTCAAAGACTGCTTTGAAAAGAGTAATCAACTTACATAGTTTACAAGGTATTACAGTGTAGAGCCTCTTAATAGAATTTTTGGTTTGTTTTCAGGAGAAAGTGATTGTGTTCTGTTGAAAAAAAATCTGAAAAAATACATAATTAAGGAGAACGGTCATTATTTCTCCAAACTGTACTACTTTATGAAGCCTGCTTCCACAGAAATCAACTACTAATTACTATATATTTTAATTTAATTACTATATATATATTTGCTTATTAATGTTTGAGGCTTTGAATAAGTTTAGAAGGAAATCCTGTTACTGCAAATGTTTTTGTAACAGTTGCCTCCACAGCTAAATCTGTGCGTTAATAAAATAAGATCTGGTAATTGCCTCTCTTTAATTTAATGTTCTGTTGATATAAAAGTTATTGGTTGGGCTACAAATAAATTTGGTACTTTCAAGTCATAGTGGGATATGGCCCCCATTGAAATAATTAGGGATGAAGAGTCCTTGTTAACTCAGTTCCGTTGTCCAACACAGTAGTAGCTTCTGGGTAGGGCTGATGGGAGGAAAGTAAAAACCATTGTCTCCCCCGTGGTGGATGACTTTATTCAGGTACACTATGAAGAGAAAAATTCCTACATGTACAGGTAGTGGAGCTTCTTAACATTATTTAAGTATCGAACACTTTTTTTGAAGTTGCTACAATGGAAGACAGCTGTGTTTTGTCATTAGCATTCTGCCGGTGCCTCTCAGAGGCTGACATGGGGTAATTGGAAGTGGTTGAGCTCCGTTTTGACATATCTGATGTTTTCTTTTAACCCTGTCAGTGTTTGATAAAAATGTTGAGTTTATCTAGCAGTCATCCTGTAGATGTTTACTAAGCACTCAATTATGTGGCAAGGTCAAAAATTTCTTATAGTTACTCAGTTTCTGCAGTAATAGTTTCGACTGACTAATGTGGCTTCAAATGACTTTAGTCTTGGTTAATGGCTACTGTAGACAGAGAATGGAGACACATTCTTTAATTGGACAGAAAGAAGTCATTCAAAATCAGTACTTTAGATTATATATTGAATAATTATTCTTAGGGTACTCAGGGTAACTTAAAATATTGAAATGGGGAATTAAGTGTAGGATATAGTATTACAAAATATAAAGATAAAGCTATCGGTAGTCAACTTTGTATAGCAATTCAAATTTTTTGTCTTGTTTGTAATGCGAAACATTAAAATAGTCTCCAAGATATACTTGTTAAGGAGGAAGTATAAGGAATTAATATATGTTGATCATAAAGAATGATTATAAGGATGTATATATTTCATGTCTATGTGCATATATTTAGAACTTAAAGTAATTAAGCCTTTTCAGATAAAGTATGTTGACAAAAATCTTTTAAATAAGTTGCAGAACTTACCTAAGTAAATTTCCTATATCTAGTATACTAATATGTTGTAATGATTACTATGAAATTTTTAAAAAAAGATTTTATCTATTTATTTGACAGAGAGAAAAATCACAAGTAGGCAGAGAGGCAGGCAGAGGGAGAGGGGGAAGCAGTCTCCCTGCCAAGCAGAGAGCCCGATGCGGGGCTCGATCCAGGACCCTGAGATCATGACCTGAGCCAAAGGCAGAGGCTTAACCCACTGAGCCACCCAGGTGCCCCTGAATACTATGAAAATTAAGATTGTTTCCTTCTTCGTGGAATGAAGAGCTCATTCAGTTTATATTGTGTGTGTGTGTATGTGTGTCTGATACTTTGTCCTAATATAAAATCAACTGTATTAATCGTCCAACCACTACCATATTAGTAATCTAAGGTGATATACAGTGGACTGTGTAAAACTTAGTGTCGTCATTACTTTTTGTATCTCTTATATGGAGGACCCAGAGGAAGCAAATATGAGAGCTAGTATTGTAGACTGAGTTTTCATGTAGAAAGGAGAATAGATTCAGGAATATTCCATATAGTAGTATTGTTGGTATACATCAACCAAACTTTTTGTATATTAATTATTTATCCTTAAAAGAAAGATAATTTTCTTGATTATGTTGACCTTTAGAAATTGACAAACTTCATCAAATGTAGTTTGAGAATTGAATTTTCTAGGTGTAGAATTTTTATGGTCTTATTCATCTTTGGAACAGGTTTGACGTTAACTTGGTATTTTTGCAGTGAGAAATACTGAGTAGAAAAGATTATATCTCATCACCATCTCGATTATCCTATATATTGTATATATGTACTTATGTATAGAGTGTCACAGTTTGATGATTTTTTTTATATTTCCCCTTATCATGAGTGTTTCCTCAAGTATTTTCTTATTTCTTGTGATTGTTAATGGAAATGTAGTATTCCATCATGAGTGTACCATAATTCAGCCAGTTCCCTATTATTGAACATTTTTTCTAAGTTTTTACTATTATTAATTTATTCTAGTTTGCCATAACCATTAGTGGGCATAGTTGCTTAATTTTTTGATGAGTATTTTTGTTTTATCTGTTAATTATGATAAAGTTTGTACATGAAGTATGTATATGACATTTACCATGATTTAATTGAAACTTTAAGATGAATATATATATACACACACATAAACACAATTACTCTATTTTTTACTTTTTGAAAATTGTGGTATTATTCAGAAAAAATGCTGCTTTGAGTAGAGTGAAGATTGGCTAGACACCATTTTGCATTGTCTCATTTAACCATTTTATTTTATTTCTGTAACTTTAGATGTGATCCTTATCATCTTTTTGACGAATGTGAAAGGAGGAGTATATAAGGAGAACATGGAGGAAGTAGGTGTCATGGTAGGCATGGGAATGGGAAAGAGTAGCTGATTAAACAGGGAGAGGGGTCATCCTCACGGTCCTCATTCCCCTCTTTAGAAGTTTTGTGACTTGGAGGAGGCATAAATTTGAGTTGAATATTGAAACACTGTGTATCAGTTGATGAATCTGTAACAGAAGGTCTTTAATGCAACATTCGGTTCCTACATTGAGAAATAAGCTGTGTTTTAAATTCTCTGGTAAGAGCAAGCTATTACTTCGTTCTTGTCTTTATTTCTATAATATATACTATATATAATTTTTAAAAACCTCTTGCACTTCAAATTATTATTTAAAAAACTTTTTGAAGATGATTACCATGTGAAAAAAATTTTTAAGTTTTTCCTTCCCCTTGGCTCTATAAATGCAGTTGATTTTTGTGGATTTTTTTTTTTCTCAGGTAACACTGCTGCATATTTGTCATTCTAGAGGCAAGGGAAACATGAATCTAAAGGGGAAATTTGGGATAATGGGCTAAGAAGGGCTAGGAAAAACCCAAATGGCTCCACAGGGGCAGAGAGGGAATGTTTATTACAGATACTGAAGTTATCAAAACTGGGGACCAGGAGGTAAAGCCAGGAGCGGGGACGCTTCACTGATTCCTGGTCTCTTCTGTGACGTATACATAAACAGTAGGACAGACAAGAAGAGACTTTACCTCAATTATAGGGATGATTTGTTTTGTGAAAGACTGTCAGATTTTTCCAGTTAATTCACTTGAATAGTTCTTGGGAAATGGAATTTTGTTACTTTTGAAATTTCCTTTTTTAAAATATAGATTTTCTTTCTACTTATTAAATTTATTGGTGTATTTCCAATTCACACATCTTTATAGTTTTGTTCATTCTTTCTAATTTTATTTTGTCTATTTTTATTGGTTGAAAAAATCTATTCCCTTTAGGCATGGGTTGCTAATTTTCAAAAGAATTGTGTATAGTTTTTGGCTGTTAATTTCATTGCCTTTTCTTTCTCCTCTGTGTGTTTATTGAGTTTGCCTTTTCTGGTTTTATTTTGGCTTGTTACTTTGTTCCTTTTCTAAGTTCTTTATCAAGCCACTTGGTTCATTATGCTTTTCTTTTTGCTTTTAACTTTGTTACCAGTATAATCACTGAGTCTTACAGCAAGAACCTCCCCTTAGTACTGCTTTGGCAGTTTTCCATGCCTTTCGTTATGTTATCTCACCTATTAAAAAGCATCTTATTATATTCTGAATTTCATCCCAGGTTCAGTGTTTAAGATATTTTGTTTTTAGGTTGCATATATTTGAACAATATTCAAGTCTGATTTTTTTTTTCTATCTAATTTTGTTGTAATAACTGTAATGGAAGGCTGAATTTTTGACTTAGTGCACGATCAGTTTTTTAAGTGATATGATTAGAATGGAAAATACAGTCTGTTCTTTTGTCTTATTTATGTTCCCCTATGTGGCTGTTAGGTAATTCAAGGCTCATGTCATTGTCTGCTTGAACTGTCATGCTCTGGCAGGGCCTTCCAAGTCTTCAGTTTGTCTTGTCATTTTGTCTCTGCCACGTCATGCAGGGCTCCTTCTTTTGTTTACATTGCTGCTAGCTTTGCATTTGTATATTTACTTATTAATGGTGGCTAGACAAGAACATTTCAAAATAGATTTGCTTTAAAACACCTTGAGGTTCTTTGCTTGATAATAGCTAGCATGATTTGAGCACCCACTAGCCACTGTGGTAGTTATTTTTCTGGATGTCATCTCGTTTATCTTTCAGAGGATCCCTGCAGGGTAATTCTCATTTGACAGAGAGTGTCTCATTTGACTGAGGCATTCAGAGGTTGGACCTGTTCCCCCAAGTCACATGCCTCATAGGAGAAGGATCCAGCAGGCATAGGGTTGTCTGCTTGCTGGGGCTGGCTCCAAAGTATGGCCTTGCTCTTACAGTGACAGTGATATCAGTCCTCTGTTCTGGTTTTTGTACACACCCGGTTCATCAGCAATAGCCCCTAATTTTTTGACTGCATGTATTTTTGGTAGGTAACCAATTACATTAAAAAATTTTAATGGTACTTAAAAAAATAGGACATTCATTCCATTTGTCTTCTTTTATGTTCGATGTATTTCACAGCTAAGCTACCAGATGTAAGTGATACATTTGTATTCTTCTCCTCTATCCCTATAGTTTTTGCATTTTCCTGCTTTTGCCCTTCAAGGATGGACTTGAAATTCTGATTTTCCATGGACCTAAACTGAAAGATCTTCTAACTTATTCTAACTAAGCAGCTCTGAACTTTCCACGTATCTGACTTGTGCGCCATGGACAGTGTAATTCACTTTGTCAACAATCTCTGTATGCAGGATTCAGTCATCTTCAGATCTCTTCCCTCTGCTGTTAATATGTCAGTAGTGACCCTAGGGAAGTGGCAGAGGGGCAGGGGCCCCTCGAGGCGGGGGGGCACGGTCCTGATCTGTCCCACACACCCCTCCTCATGGTGCTGTCCCCCGCCCAAGACTAGCTCCTAGGGCTGTTAAGGAAGGGCTGCTCATACAGGGGGCCCTCTCACTTACCCCATTTCTCCTCCCCAGCTATGGCTCATGTACGCAGCCAGGTGGAATTGTCCAAAAGGACTCCTGTCTCCACTCCCTACTTCTGCCCAGAAGATACCCGGCACATTGGATCAAGTTTGAAGATTGGAGCCTGGCTCACAAGGTCATAAAGGGGAGGACACTTGGGAGGTCTACTTGCTTGTCTCAGGCCTCTGTAGCTGTCTCCCACCCCAAGGCATGAATCAACACTGCAGTGAACTGGAGGAGGTTGTATTTGCTGGACAATAACTGGGAATATTATTACATGTTTTTTGATAGTAGCATCCTCTACCCTCACAGTTCAAGGATATATTTGTTCTAATGTTAGATGGTCGTGTTTCAACATGGTTTTAGAATGGCATTTATAGGCCAGAAAAGAAAGAAATGCTTATATTTCTACTTTTCCCATTAGCACCTATAGTAAAATTGTTTGAATTTATTCTTCCTATATTATATCAGCAGTCAGCATCTTGAAATCTTTTCTTAAACTGATGTAGATTGTAGCTTTTGAGTAAGTCATGTTCCATCACTGTAGTGATGGGATCCTTTGTGAAGTTCTGTTGCTATCCCGTGCTCTTCTCAAAGTGACTAATGTTTTAAGTAATTATAACATTTTGTTAACATTAAATTATCTGGGGGGCACCTGAGTCTCTTTCATAAATTCTTTCTGCTCTGTTGCTTGCTTTTGTTGTGGCTTCAGATGTTAGTCTTGTTGACACATTGTTTCAGATCATTTAGGTCATGAAATCCTTTGTTCCATCGAACAGGTTTTGCCTCAGTTCTAGGGCTGTGGTGACCATTTCCTTTGTGCAGATTTTCTTTCAAGCTCTTCTTTCTCTTCACCTCAATCTGAAGGGTTCTTTTCTTTGCATCTTAAATGTTATCTCATCTTCTATCTTGGCAGGACCTGAGGAGTATCTTTCTTTCCTGTGTATATTTTTAAAAAACTGTTCAAAGCCTTGATCCGTAGGTTATGGTTGTTTTGCTGTTGAACTCTCCCTTTTCATTTCTTAGAAATTAAAAAATATATTTATATACATATATTTCTGCAGTTTTGGTTCACATTGATCAGTTTCTCAAACCTTTTTGGTCTCCACAGTTTTCTTGGTGTGGGAATTTATTTTGGGTTGTTATCATTCATCTGTGCACATTGTACTAGTTTCTTTTCAGATTAGTGAATTCTCTGGAGTGGAGTATGATTTTGATTTTGTCAGCTTAGCTACACCTTTGTCTTCTTTCCAGGGGACTAGTTCTTGAATGTTTTGGAATGGTGGACCCCTTTCCGGGTTTGGACACAACACCTGATGAGCATCTGTGAACCTCCTCCCCAGAAAAAGGGGAATGAATACATAATTTCAGAGCTGCATAGATCCTGAGTTTCTATAGGCTTTTCCCCTCCTTTTTACAAACTCCATGGAGAACATACTATTACATATTACTGCTTGAACTTGCTTTTGCACTTAAACATATATTGTGCCTGTCTGAGGCAGGTCCTTTAATTAGGTAGGAACGGTGAGTATGATAAGTAGCAGTCCATCAATCCCTCCTGTAATTGCTAGACTTAATTTAACTAGTTTTTAGTAACCACATTATAAGGACATGTCCTTCCTCTATAAATAGCACTTACCTTGGGGAAATTCTGATGGGCCATTTTGTATTTACACATTTTTCGTGTTATTATTTTAGGTAGTTTGTACTGTCCTCTTTCTCGCTCTCACAGACATGGACAGTGCAGAGAAGGAGGAAGGGGCTCCTGAGGCAAGTCTGGGGATAGCCGGGCCTAGGGGTTAAGGCAGATGAGAGGGTCGTGGGGACATTGGCTTCTTTGTGATGCTTTATATGTATTTTTATAATTTACTAAAAATAATTCCCCCAACTTTATTGAGATATAATTGACATGACATTGTTTGTATGTTTTTAGTATCAAGCATTACAAATTAGACTTAGTGCACAATTACCGATCAGACAGGTGTCCTGTTTCATTCTGATGTGATTGGGGGGGGGTCCCTCTGACTGGCGGGCCACTCTGGGCAGCTCATTATTTCTTTCGTTCACACGCAAGTGTTTTAGAAAAGCATTAAATTTTGTAGAGGCAGAAGAAAGAAGGGAGACTATTCTTCCCTGCCATAGTGGTGCTTCTTCAGTTCCCTTTATCCCTTCCTCTTCTGAATAATCAAGTTGAATATGTTAATCAAAAAACCGAGTTCCTATCTTGTTGTCAAGATTGCATATACTTCTCTGGTCATAGGAGGCCGGTGAATGGTTTTTCTGCAATGATCTAAGCTTATCAGAGAATGATGTTTTCAGTAAATGCTTTGCTCTCAGATTGGTATATTTGTTATTTGAAAGGTGCTTCCTGTTATTAATTGGACAGGACTTGACCACAACTACTCACGGGTGTCCTGCAGCTTGCCCAGTGGTCTAAGTCATTCCAAACCATGGTTTTAAACCAGGTCTTCACTGTATGCTGGAACCAGTGGAGGAGCTTTTATAAGCCACACATGCCCGAGCATCGCTCTCATCCCGCTGATTGAGGACCGGGGGCTGGGGCCCGGGCATGTAGCTCTTAGCAGAATCTCCTCGTTGGCTTCCGTACAGCCTGGATGAGGGAGGACTGATCTCACAAGTGTTCTTCCTCTAGCATTACCAAGAATGTTTGCCTAGTTTTTCCCTCTGGAAAAAAAAAAAGTCTCTATTATAAGTTTCTCTTGGAGTAATGCTTATTAGCTAGCTGCCTATAAAATCCCGTCTATATGAAAGGATCCGTATATCCCTAATTAATGAATTCACTAATGAGCGTTTTCTAGTTGCGAAACTTCCCCTGGGCTTTACCTCTGTGTGTCTACAGAGTTTTAGTCCAAACCAAAGAGGGGGCACAAAGCTTCATGAGAAGTGTTTGGTGGCCAGAGTCAGAGCATGCGGCAGCGGCCCCCACCGGCTTGAGGGGGAAGCTGTCCTCACCGGAAGCTGCACCGGGCTCCACGGGCACTGGGCTCCACTGGCCCGAGGCCATTTGAGCAGCAGGGGACGGTGCTGGGTGGGACAGGGAGGGGACCGTGTGCCTTTCCATGTGGCACAGCCTGTCTTCCAGGAGGCGGGAAGGTGGCGCCTGCTGTCCTCAAGAGTGCCCAGCAGTCCCAGAAGCTCTGTCAAGCTTAGCTGATACCTATCGATGGGAATTTTTGTGTGTGTGTGTGTGTGTTTTCGTTCTCTGTTTCGCAAGCGTGACTTTCTCAGCTGTGCTCAACATGGCAGATTCCTAGTGTTTTCTGTATAAGCAGGTAGTGGAGGGAGGGAGGAATAGAGTAATGGCTGGATGAGTGAATGAAAGGTGCACTGGGTGTCTTTGAAAGGAGAGAGGGGGCTTTTGGAGGTTCAGACGAAGAAAGAGAAGAGATGGGGGAGGCAGTTGACTGAGTAGCCTTTCCAGTGAGTCTGGGAGGTGAAGTGGATTTCATTAGGGTTGTGTGTGTGTGTGTGTGTGTGTGTGGTTTGTCTTGTTCCAGTGAAGTTCTTTTGTCGCAAGCCAGAGCATGGGCTTGACCTCATCCGTGTGCTGCCTGTGCCCCTTCCCACTGCCTGAAAAGATCGCTTCCCACTTTGATTAGCCAGCAATTCGATTCACAGTCTCACCATCACCACGTGGTCTCACCCCTTCCTCTAGAGGCCCTGGTCTTGCTCCTCTCTCCTGATTTGGTACCATGGTATTTGAGTTGCCCTTCCTACTTTTTCATTTAATCACAGTCTCTCTTGCTTTGCTTCTTGCTGTATGTGAGTGAGCTAATTTGTCTTCCCAAGCAGACCGTCACCTTATCAAGAGCAGCCCTGCATGTTAGGTCCCTTCTTCATCCCCACTGCCTCCAGGAGCGCAGTGCTGGGTGTCCGTCCCTGCCCTGAGCAATCACAAACTCTTCCTTCAGGCTTATGGCCTGATAATGGATGACATGCCCCAGACTGGATCGACCCTAAAGAGAGTAGTTTGTGTGACTTGAGTTCATTGTGTTTCTTTGACCTGGTTCTAGCTGATGAGGCCATTTTCCTAAAGAGTTTACTCCCTTTGCTAATAGTCTTGGTGGGAGGAGAGTGGGGGGGGCGGGATATAGACTAGTTTCAAAAATTCCAAAGATCTAGTAAGACCTGTTCTGGGCCTCTCCCCTCAGGTTCAGGTTGTTGTCAAGTGGGCCCTGTGGTCTGGTTTATCAAGATTTGCAGGAGCTTCCCTGCATTTGCTAAGCGTTGACCCAAATAGTTGGTGTGCTGAGGTCTGCTCAAAGAACTTTTTCCTATCCTCTGATTTCCCTGTCTCTCCTTCCATTACTCCCTCTTTCCTTCTGTCTTCCTACCCTCACTAGAGAATTTGTAACATTAAGAATTGTCCTCTACTACCTGTACTGTAAGTTTTGCTACTCAGCAGAGTTAGTATTTTACATAGAATACATCAGTATTCTACTAATGTCAATGGACAACTAGTGTCTTGGTGTTTAAGAAGTGCACTGTTGTAGGCGACATATCTGGTATTTATGAAGTCACACTTGCGATCTTTAAATTTTGTGTAGCACCTGTGCAGCAGTAGAACTGTGCTATTGTTTGTATACTTTACATGTGGTCTCTTCAGTATGTATTTCAGAAACAATGCTGATAAGAAATAAAATTCACGTGAGTTGTTTCTTGTGCACTCTGCTTCAAGAGAATAGTAAATCAGATGTTAGATTTATTATTTCTAGTGTTTTGGTAGATATGATTAGAGCAGGTATTTTGAAATGGAGTACTAAATCTGCTTCCATGTCAGTAGAGACATAAGCAGGAATCGTGGCTATTGGTGTAAAGTTGGGCATTGTACCTCAAATCCGTGGACATCAACATGTTTGAATTGTATCTCTTTTTCCTCCTCTTCTTTCTATAATTGTTATTATTATTAGTAGTAGTAGTAGTAGCAGCAGCAGCAGCGGGAGCAGTAACAGTAGTAATTTTAAGAACCTGGCTTGCTTAATTCGGTTCTTTCTGTATCAGAGAATGGTTTTTTTTAACCGGCCACTTCTATTCATCTATAACTTGAATGTCTTTTTACAGCTAAAGAAGATAGGGAGTATATCTACGAGTAGAATAATCATTTTCACTAAGAGAATAGCTGCATTGACAAGAAGGGACTGAAAGGCAACATTTTTAAATACATTGTAAGAGGACTTTGAACCATGCAGCAGTGCAGTTTTTGGAGGGCATGGCGGGGAGTGTGTCCTGAGTAGAGGGAAAGGCCTGGATGGATGGCAAGACCTGGTTCATATGCTGCAGCAGCCTGTGGGGCCTGAGGTTTCTGACATTGGAGGCTGAGACCTGGGGAGAGCTGGGCTTTCGTGCTCTTTGCTAGAGCCCTGGAGCTCGGCTGTTTGAACTCAGATCCCAGCTTTGCCATTTTCTAGCTGTGTGATCTAGGGTATATTATTGTGATCTAGGCTGGCTCAGTTTCGTCAGCTGAAAATGGTGCATATAGTAGCTACCTTGTAGGGAAAGGATTCGGTGAGTGACTTAGAATAAGGCCTGCTGTATAGCAAGTACTTGCTTCATTCAGTCATCATTTAGCTACAAATAACAGACCCTAAGCAATGATCATTAACACATTTGAATGTTCAGTTTTCTCCTGTAATTAGAAGTTCAGATGTAGGCAGCCCTGGGCTGGTGTGGTGGTTTTAGGACACCACCATCAGACTCCAGTATTTCCACTGTGCTAGCCTTAGCTTGTGTCATCGTCACCTCATAGTCACGGAATGGCTGCCTCAGCTCCAGCAGGAAGAATCGTTTCAGGAAGGAAGAAGGGCAAAAGGCAACAGGACGAGCACCAGCTGAATTGCTTAATCTTAGAAAGAAATTTCCCAGAAGCGCCACCCATCAATTTTCCACTTATATCTTGTTGGCCAGAA
Organism: Ailurus styani; assembly: GCA_002007465.1. NCBI lineage: Eukaryota > Metazoa > Chordata > Mammalia > Carnivora > Ailuridae > Ailurus > Ailurus styani. The sequence goes on along the minus strand of LNAC01000037.1, from coordinate 6,244,400 downwards.
TTATATCACATGGCCTTACCAGTAAGGGAGGAAAGGAAGTGTAATTTTTTTAAATTGGGCACATTATCATTTTCAACAACATCAATCTTGTTATTGGTAACGAGGAAGAAGTAGGAAATGGGTGTTGGGTAGGCAGACCAGCAGCGTCAGTCACAGCATTTGATATTCCCGCAGAAAGTAGCCTTGCATGAGACTAGCCCCAGAAATGGGAACCTCGGAGGAAGGAGGTTTCAGGATCCCATCGGAATTGTGGAACCATGCAGTCCTTCTAGAGACTGATTCATAGACCGAAGCAGCAGGGTTCATTTCCCGGCCATCCCAGAGTAGACATGAGCTTCACATTGACCCATTCCATGTCTTCCTCCTGGTTTCTCAGACTTGCCCACCTCCTCTCCTCACCCCCTTACTAATAACCAGGGTACTTTAGTACCTTCCTCTGTTCTGTTGCCCGCAAGTTCCAGGGTGCTTTGCAGTAGCTGTCTGGTAGTCCCACCAGCACCCAGCACTGAAGCCAGGACTCAGGGCAGCCTGGTCCTCCACCAGGGGAGATGAGCAGGCAAGTAGCATGACTGTGGGGAAATTCCCAGGGTCCAGCTCTCCAGTGCTCTACGTTTTCCTTTCTAATCAAATTCTTAGGCCCGTGTACTTCCTCCGTTTTATTGGCATTCCATTCCCATGCTGAGTGTTGATGAAATGGAAAAAGAGCCTTTGCCTGAATTTGTCAGCAGGGGGAAACTTGGCCCAGGGTCTTGGACCCAGGCACAGTGTTTCCCATCTGTGGGGGCCATCAGAGGGATGTGCCTACGGTAAGGGATTCTGAATTTTGGAAAGGGCAAGAGGCCAGATGTCATCATCTCAAAGTTTACCTCAGTCAGAAATAAGGGAAGATTTCCCAGCATGGAAACAACTACTTAAAACTTAGGCTTGAGCTTTGGAGTGGGCCATTTTACTAATAGCCAATATTTTGGACTGTGTTTCGGTAAAAGCACACTACGAGCCAACGTTTAAGCAGCTTTCCATACCTGTTCACAGCGGCCTCACTTCACCTCCAGAATCTGTAAACTTTCCATGAAGAAAAGATGTATAGTATGGTGGTTTCTCAGGATTTGCTTAAAATCTTCTAGGTCCATTAGGTCTCAATAGAGAGCCAGTGCAGGTACAATTAAGGATCACTCACTGTGGAGGCATTTGTCATCTGGCTGAAACTAAATGTGGTATCTCCAATCCCTTCTCTTTTAAAAAAGGTCCCCCCCCCCCAATCAAGTGGCTTGTAAATGTGTAGATCAGCAAGGGAATTTCATTTCTTAAATATGTATAATTTGTTTAATGCTCTTTAAATTCTGCAAACCAGCTCATTTAGTAAAGGGAAGATATATTTAAAGCACACAAGAAGATAAATGTTACTGTGTCAGATTAATTAAAAAGGAAGATGGTTGAAAGACACCATCATGTCAATGCAACTATATTTTTTATATAGGGGGGCTTCCTCATAGTAAAATATTCAAACAGTGTAATTCTCCTTATTCACCCTACCCACTTCTTAGTCCCCTCCTTAGAGGTGAGCAATATTTTCACTCTGTCATATATCAATTCAGATTTTTTAAATGCATTTATATTTGCTCATGCAAATTATCCTTAAACCTGCCTATAGGATTATACTATCCATCTATACAACTTTCTGTTTTTAACAGAATGATATATATTAAAGGTTATTACATACCAGCACATTTATACTTGTCTCATTCTTTTTTATGGCCGTGGGGTATTTGTGTCGAGGTATGCCATAATTGTAGTCATTCGTCTGTGGTTGGGCATGTAGATTGTTGCTCGTGTTTTTATTTTGGACATTGTTTTGGGAGGGGTATTATAGACAGTGGTCCAGTTCTCGTGTCTGTCTTCTTTTATATATGTTAAGGTGTTTTCCCAGGATGAAGGCAAAATGTTTTCTGCATGGAGTATGTGCATTTAAAATGTTAGTCAAATATGATCTCTCTGATATGAGGAACTTGAGGGGCAGGGTGGGGGGTCGTGGGGGGTAGGGAGGGAAAAATAATGAAACGAGATGGGATGGGGAAGGACACAAACCATAAGAGACTCCTAATCTCACAAAACAAACTGAGGGTTACTGGGGGGTGGGAGGGTAGGGATAGGGTGGATGGGTTATGGACATTGGGGAGGGTTTGTGCTTTGGTGAGTGCTGTGAAAGATGTAAGCCTGATGATTCACAGACCTGTACCCCTTGGGCAAAGAATAAAAATAAAATTAAAAAAAAAATAAAATGTTAGTCAATGCTTCCAAGTTGCCTTCTCACATAGCTGTGTGTCCTAATATACCCTCCCAGTAGCAGCATGTGAGAGTTTCTTTTTTTTTTCTTTTGAGATTTATTTTAGAGAGAGAGCACATGAGTGGGAGGGGCAGAGGGAGAGGGAGAAAGAATCTCAAGCAGACAGGACACTGAGTGTGGAGCTTGACGTGGGGTTCCGTCTCATGACCCTGAGATCATGACCTGAGCTGAAAGCAGGAGTCAGATGCTTAACCCACTGAGCCACCCAGACACCCCTCTGAGAGTTACAACATACTTTTTAATTTGGCACTTCTTTTCTATGTTTTTAAACAGCTGTTAGTGGCTAGCTTTTGTGTACAGTTTTATTATATGCAGGTGCTGGGGCTACATTTGGTGCTCAACGTACGTAGTAATGGTTTTAGTTTGAAATGGCACTAACTGTTAAATTGCACTTGTTCCGTGAAGAAGCAGAAGTACACTGAGAAATTGTGTCGCCCTGAACTCTCTCCTTGGGTGAGCTATGGATGTGTGAAAAGCATTATTAAAATGCTGCTGTTGGTTGCTATGTATAGTTGGCACTGTGAGTTGCCCGCCAAGCATCCTCCCTCCCTGTACTTTTCTTCTTAGCAGAACCTTTATTGTGCTTCAGGAAAGTGACCCCGATTCAGGAATAAATCATTGAAATACCATTTCCCCTTGCCACTTGAGTTTAGGGGTAAACGGATGATGTAGTTCTGACTCACGAGATGTGGCCAAACACATGTTAAAGGATGAATAAGAATTTCCTCTGCAAAGACAGACCCAGGAGGAGAGGCACTCTTCATCTGCACGTATCACTTCTCCTTGTGACATCTGTAGCACGTCCCGCCATCTTTTGGTTAAGAGTGACACGCTGAGGGAAGACAGATGGAGATGGGGTCTGCCAGAGCAGTTAGGATTGCCCTTGGCTGCAAGTAACAGAAATTTACCTGAAGTGGCTTAAATGGGGATTGATTGATTTTTCTTATCTTGACTCAGCTTCTCAGTGATGTCATCAAGGCTGGGGTTTACCCACCTTCCACATGCTGACCTTTGTCCCTTATGCTCTTGGCTTCTTGGTCACAAGACCCTGTCTCCCTTCGCTGGAGAAGCAGCTCCCTTTGAGCAGAAAACAAAAAAGCCTTTAGCAGAGGGGCTCTTTGAACTCATTGCCAGTAGGGGTCACAAGACCATCTTTCCCCCAAGGATAATTTGGAGGTCAGATATCAGGCATAGAGGGAAACCCTTTTCCTGATTTGCTTATTAGAACCATCATGATTTATCTCCTACCGCAATCTTTCGAGTCATACAACAAATAAATTATCTTTCTGCTCGAACCATTTTGGGTTGGGCTTTTTGCCACCTGTAGCCACAATAGTTCTAACAGATTCAAATAAACAAATAGGAATATAATGCCAAGAATGACTGTGCTTCTTTAAGGCATGAATTTAGCTATGTGCTCCTTTGATGGCTGTGTGCTTATTTGTGCCTTTCTGACACACATTCCTTATGTTTTCTGTTAATAACGCTTTTACCTTCCTGTAGGAGACCTCCTGTCCCATTCTTGGTTTATGTGACTTCGGGGCAGCTGTGGAACTGTGAGCCCTAGTCCCAGGCCTGGACAGAGTTACCACCTTGGGTTCACGGAGCCAGCAGCAGTCAGCCCTGGGGCTTTGGCTGGAGCTCTCTGCAGACAGGATGAAATGAACACAGGGCCAGTGTAGCAGGGAGGAGAGTTTTGTGATCCGATCTTTTGAACTGTCCTTGGACACTTCCCTTTTTGCTTACTCTGTTTAAGGTGTGTCTCTAGTATTTGCTACTGAATACCTAGAACTAACATAGCCTCCAGACCTAGCTTTTTCTTTTTGCTCAAATCTTAGTTGGCTCAAAGATTTGTCTGGTACTTTGGGAGGAGGTGGTGGTGGTAGAGTCCTGTGTGGGCCAACAGCCAGCCTCTCTCTTGTTATCTGAGTGGGGGCCTCTGGGGGTGAGATGGGGAAGGAAGCTGAGTGTCCCAGTCCATCCTCAGGTCAGATGAAAGAAAGGAGTGTGGCGTGGGGCCAGGAGCCGGAGATGCATGGTGCAGCCGAGTTCATCTGTGCCATCAGAGGGACACATCCCCACCCGGCGGGGGGCAGTGGTGGTCCAGCAATAATGGCAGGAGTCATAGAAGTGGTAACTGTTGAGCATTGCTGTGTCCCAAGTGCTGTGCTAACCACTTTGCATTCATTATCTCATTTAATCTTCCTAACAGCTTCTGAGGTAGCTGATACTGATGTCACACTTCTATAGAGAAAAATGAAGGAACTTGGTCGAAGTCACAGAGTGGGACTTGAGTGCAGATAGTCTGATTTTGGGGCCCTTGGTGATCTACTACTTCCAGTTGGCCTTGAGCAGCCTCTACCGTGTCCCACGTTCTTCCCGTCACTGCCGCTCGGCCACAGCTTTGGTCCCCAGCTCACCCTCCCACCATTCTGTGGACCATTTCTATGAGCTTTGGCCTGTGCAGCTCTGCCCCCTTTGAAGCCTATGGAAAATCTACTTGCATATCCACCTTTCTTGGTCACTTTATTGGAAAGTTACATTTTTTTTTTTTAGGAATTCTCCAGCATGTATTGTTTGTGTCAGCAATTCTTCATTTTTTGGGGATTGTGCATGCGTTGGATAAGTTTTGTTCTTCCCACAGAAAAAGGCATCTGTACATGTAAATTTGCATATAGTTGCATGAGCTCATAGTATGCTGGAAATCATTGTTTTTTTGTTTTTTTTACATGCCTAGCATTCTTAGAGCCACTAACAGAGTGACATGTAATATAGTGGGGATGAACAAAATGTTCCTATCATATAAATCTTTTTCCTGTGTTTAAGAGTTCCTAATTCCCCAGAAGGGAGGGATAGTCTCAGTCTTATACCGAGTTTATTTGGATATTTTGATGTAATGAGCACAGTTATTTATCTTATAAATTGTAGAGTTTTATTTATAGTAGCTGTTGAAGGAGACCCCTCTGCTTTATTTTTTGCCAAATTAAATCATCCTTGTTTCAAATGGTAACTGCAGTTTGTAGTCCAGAGTAATGGATCAGGAATTTTTTTATAGGAAGTTAAGGGAATTAAAATGGAAAGTTTAATAGAAGTAAAAGTTTCAGTATGGATAACAAGTTTTATCAAACTTAATAGGCTCAAGAAATGAGTTTGTACCTCAGGCCTATCACATTATAACAATGCCTGTTTTATAGAGAAGGCAGGAATTCTTGGATACTTATTGCATTGAACATATATAAAATTTTCGCCTCTACTCTTTTACCAGTTTAAGTTGACTTGCACATATGGAACCTGAAAATGAGCTCTTTTCTTTTTTTTTAAGGATCAACTTAAAATTCTGTTGCATATATGAATTAGAGCTTTTATGTTTGGATTATTGATGCTAAGATTTAAAAACCTTGAGACTGTTTTGGTGTTGAAAACTGGCTTCCTTTATCTCAGAAATTGCCTGGTATGAAAAACATGTCATTCAAAGTAGCTTTCATGATTCTCTGACAGACAGACATGTTAGCGCCTTTCAAACAAACTAAAGCCTTCATTTACTATGATTTCTGCTCCTGTGAACTAAAATATGTGCTTAGACAAAGCAGTATCCTGGTCTAGAATTCTTTTGTTGGGGCTCAGTGTTGTGGAACAGGTTTTCCTGCCCAGCTGCTGCAACCGTGCCCTGTGGCCGGATGGGGAGTGGGGCTGGCAGCGTGAAGATCAGAAGCAAGGGCTGGGAGGCAGCGGCTCTCCTCCTAGGAGGCTCCCATAACACACCATGTCTTCTCAGGGGACCTCAGAGAGACCCACATCTCTGAGGGCCCCGAGAGGCAGACTGCCGCCTCTCGCTGTCACCTGCTGTTCGAGTCTATGTCACGGGATTTAATTTTATATCATAGTAGGTATGAGTTTAAAGACATTACAAAGCATCCATTTGGTCTCTCCAAGTAAGTAGCCATCCTCCGGAAACAGATCTCAGCATTTAGCTTTAAGGCCACGTGGGATGGAAGGAAGCAGGTAAGAAACTCCACTCTGTGGTTATAGCCACTGACAGTCCGCACCTTGATGGGGCATCCATCACTGCTTTTGCTTTTGTTCAGTGCAAAGCAGCTTGTTTTTCTTGAGTTCCCTGGGCTTTGTTCCCTGAAGAAAGAATCAGAGTATCCAAATTTTAAGCCCGATTACATTCCATCTCACTTCCAACTCAATTGCAAAGAAATGTGCACCATTTTAATGTGTTATATGTAAATTGAAAATCATTGCTATGAGACTTTGCTTTTTTGTCTATGGACCAGATGAGGTGTTTTACCTTCCTTTCTTTTTTTTTTTTTTAAAGATTTTATTTATTAGAGAGAGAGAGAGTGGGAGGGTAGAGGGAGGAACAGAGGGAGAAGGACAAGCAGACTCCAGGCTGACTGTGGGACCAGATGCAGGGCTCGATCTCATGACCCTGAGATCATGACCTGAGCCGGTCATGAGTCGGACACTCAACTGAATGAGCCACCCAGGTGCCCCAAGTTTTTGCCTTCTGATCTGTTTCAGAGATGATCTGTTTTCTTTTGATTGGTTGTGTTAGATATCAGTATGTTGAGAAGTAATGTTCATAATGGCAGTGAGGTCAGAGAGTTTAATAAGGTAGTATTGTTCTTGATGAGATGAAAGAGGGAGATAAGAAAAGGAAGTAATTCCTAAACAGTAGGGAGCATTACAGGCAGATGCACAGAGTATATGGTAGCACTGGAGAGCGTTGTATCCACTTCTTGGGCAGCTCTCCTTTGAGGGGATTCTGTGTTGACTAATTAAGGAAGTAACACAGGTAAGCCAGATGAAGGTGAGCAGGGACACTGTGAATCACAGAACACAGAGGGACAATAAACTGCGTGATACGTGTGGGGAATATAGACATGTGATGCTAGGTGCCTGGTGGCCAGAGACCTCTGAAGCAGGCAGGGCCTTATCATGGAGGCCTTTGTATGGCCTATGGAGGAGATTTGGTCCCAGCTTAGAGAATTGGCCTGGAGTCACATGGTCACTATGCTGGGGGTTTGTTCAATGAACAGACATTGAGAACATCCATCATGATGGACACTGTGGGGCTTATTTGTTATTTTGAAATTTTGTGATGGTGGTTTATCTATTCATTAATCATAGTTTGTAGCAGATGGAATGAGACAGTGGTAACAGTCCTTCACTGTGGGGAATGAATATTTTAGTTGTGAGAGGGGAAGGAGGAGGAGGAAGAAGATACAGTGTTGACTCTCTAGGCTGGAGTTAATGGAGGAGCAAGAAGGCTGTTTTTTTTTTTTTTAAATTATTATTTTTATTAGAGCATGTGTGCAAGAGGGGGTGGGGGCAGGGGCAGAGGGAGAGAGAACATCTTGAGCAGGCTCCATGCTCAGTGTGGAGCCCGACACGGGGCTCGATCTCATCATGACCTGAGCTGAAATCAAGAGTCAGTTAACCAACTGAGGCACCCAGGTAGCTCTCGAAGGCTGGGGTTTATGGGAGAGTGTCAGGCACAGCAGAGGGCTGCTAGAAGTAGTAAGTACTTAGATTCAGGGAGCTCTTCACTGCTTTGTGAAGCCCCTTCACCTGTATTAGTGATTTTGAGCTTACAAAACCCCCATCTAAAAAAAAGCACAACAGGGGCACCTGGGTGACTCAGTCAGGTAAGTGTCCAACTCTTGATTTCAGCTCAGGTCATGAAAGCACCCCAGTGCTGGGCTCCATGCTCAGTGTGGCGGAGTCTGCTTGAGATCGTCTCTCCCTCTCCATCTACCCCTGCCCCCCACTCATGCTCTTCCTTTCTCTAAAATAAATAAATAAAATCTTTAAAAAAAAAAGCAGAACAATAATTCTCTTTGAGTTACAGTTGAAGTTAAGAGAAGTGAAATGAGATGTTCAATAATATGCAGTTAGGAATTGAAAGATATGGTAAAATTCCTCCAATCTGTGACTCCAGAACTCGTGTGCTGGCTACATTACTGCACTTTTGCCTTCTTGGTGGCCATGGAAGAGTTCCAGCCCCTTTCCTCCCAGAACTGCGAGCAGCTTCCTTTGGCAGAGAGACCGCTGTGTGGAGACACCCTTAACAGCATAGAAACTCTAACCAGATGAATACGGTGATGGACCTACTCTCTGGAATCATTTTGGTTATACAACACCTCACTCTGATGGAAATCTAGCTTTTTTGGTTGTGCCTAATGTCTTAGAAATACCCTTTAAATCAAATAATAAATGTGGGAGAACAGAACTCAGAGAACCAAGACCTTTGTCTTTTTTCCTGCCCAACAGTGTCTTGCCACATACTTAGAGCTGATAAAAATCTGTTCTCTTTTCTACTGCTGCAGTATTTTAATTCTGGCAAACTCTTTTGAGGTAAGAGTGTGAACTTTGACATTTTTGTTTGTTTACATAAAAAGGTAATTAGGTGAGCATATGCAAAAAATAATGAAATGCGAGTTAGGTCTGCTGTCTTGTCAACTGTGCTGTGCTGATCAGTTTCCGGCTTCTGATAGTGCGCTCGAGTTATGAGATGTCCTCATTGTGGGAGGTGGGGTGATGGGCACTATTTTTGCAACTTCTTAGAAGTCTATCATTATTTCAAAGTAGAAAGTTAAGTAGAGAGGTTGTGTCACTAAAATTATTGTTAAGGAACTCTGACATTTTCTTTAGGTTTGAAATAATTTGCTACAACTAAATTACAGCACAAATCATATACTCACAATTCATTCATTCACAAAATAGTTATTGAGTTCTTTGTCCTGAATTATCCCACTTGGAGAACAGGAGAGAGGTGCCCTTCCTTAAGGAGTTAGCCAGAAAGACCCTCACCTTACCTCTTTTGTTTCTGTGCTGTGGAGCTGAGATTTTTAACCTGAGGTCCACAGATTTCAGGGGTAACATTTGTGTGTAAACCTGTTTTCTACAGAAGGTATCCTTGGTGATCGTCAGCCTTTCAAAGGTTAAGGACTGCTGCCTTGGGTGATTACTTCCCTTGGATGTATTTTGAAAAGAACTGAAGACTATATTGGCAGATTTTATTTATTTTCTGTATATATAGAGAGAGTGTGGGGCGGGGGGAGGGGCAAAGAGAGAGGGAGAGAGAAACTTAAGCAGACTCTGTGCTGAGTGCAGAGCTGGACATGGGGCTCAGTCTCACAACCCTGAGATCATGATCCTTAGATCATGACCTGAGCTGAAACTAACAGTTGGATGCTTAAGTGACTGTGCCACCTGGGCACCCCAGCACCGAACAGACTTTTATTGCCCTCTCTATTCCACGTGGCCAGCTTGCCTGAACAGCTCTGCTGTTCAGAATCTGTGTGGTCTATTAAATTAATTCCAAGTAAAGCTTAAAATTCACAACATATTTTACATGTTCTCTCTTCTATGGTGGTTGGTAGGTTGGTATAGGTGTGTGATTTTTCTCTCCAAAGAAACATTAAAATTGATCTGGAATTTATATTGAATTATACTGCTCTGCAACAATAGCTGTGCTCCTTAGTAGCATTTAGTGTATATGACCTGTTTGCATTTTAAAGGGGCAGGATGTTCTTATATAAGAGATTCAAAGTGAGAGAAGAGGATTTTGGACTAAAATGAGTCAGTTACACCTGTAAGAATTTATAATGGTAACTTTTGAGCCAGCCTTCTGTCGTTAGGCTATAGGCCACTTGAAGGCAAGGGCTGAACTCAGTCACATTTGTTTCATAACATCTAGTGTGGAGTGTAGCACACAGTAAGTGTCCAGAAATTATTCAATAAAAGACCTTCTCACATAAGCACCATTCCTACTGTTCAGGTCCCACCAAACTTCATGTTTACCCATGAGCACACAGGAAACCTTTACACCAGTCAGAGAATCATACCAGTTAGAGCACTGAGTGATGTTTTGTTTTCAAAATGCGTAGAATCCTCAAATGGTTTCCTCTAGAGGTACGTAAAATATTATTATTCTTTCAGCAAACTATTTCATTTTAAAAACTTAAAACTAATAGTTACATTTGGTTAATTTTGGGAGTTGAAGGCATCATTCTCCTTTCCATAAAAGGGAACCGAGGCCAGCAGATAACAATGTGAACTGAATTACTTTTTTGTTCATGTTGACAATTCCTCTGTTTGTTGGAGTGCTTTCTCCATGGGTGCTTCACATGCTTAATCATGATGATGTTTTTTGTAGATTTATGAACTGTCTGGGAAGGCATTCTGTGTTAATTTCTCACAGCAAAACAGTGTCTTGAATGTATGGATTTTTAATGCATATGATCATGAAGATGTAATTCTAAACATTTATGTATACTGATGATAAAAAGAACAAATAGGATGCCAGATTCATTCCATGTAGATTCTCTTAGCTGCATTATCCATGGAGAATAATAAATGCCCCAAATTGCTGGAAAAGATCTGAAATTAGATTGAGTAAACATTTAAAAGTAATTCTATTAATGTCAAAAGACATTTGCATTTCTGTGGGAACTCAAATTAAAAATTCAATACCCATATTTTCTCTGAAGAAATAAACATGTACAGGATATGTATGCTGAAAGTTATAAAACGCTAATGAAAGAAATCAAACATGACCTAAATACCTAAAGACATACCATGTTCATGGATTGGAAGATTCACCATATTTAAGATGTCCATTCTCCTCCAAATTGATCTGAGATTTAATGTCATTCTTATCAAAATGCCAGCAATGTTTTTGGTTTTGTTTTGTTTTTGTAGAAATAGTTAAACTTACTCTAAAATTCCTCTGGAAAAAGAATGGCCATAAAATAGCCAAAACAACTTTGGAAAAGGAAAAGAAAATGGGAGAAATTACTCTTCCTTATGTTAAGTCCTACTATATAGGCTGCAGTAATCAAGACATTGTGATATTGGAGATGGGTAGACAAAAAATAGATCAGTAGAGCAGAATAGAGGACTCAGAAATGATCCATACAAATATGCTCAGTTTTTGATAAAGGAGAAAGACAGTTCAAGCCAGGAGGGATTGCCTTTTAAACAAATGATGCTGGAGTAACTGGACATCCATTGGCCAAAGGGGGAAAAAAAAAAAGGAATCTTGAACTAAGCCTTACACTTGATAGAAAAATTAACTCAAAATGGATCATGGATTTAATGTAAAACAAAAAGCTATACAACTTCTAGGAAAAAAACCAGAGAAAATCTTCAGGATGTAGAACTAGGCAAAGATGTGCACATTTACCTGAAGAGAATATATAGATGGCAAATAGCGTATGAGAAGATGTCTGACATCACTAGCCATTAGAGAAATGTGAATTAAAACCATATAACTAAAAGAGTTATCACTACATACCACTTGAATGGCTAAAATAAAAAGTAATAACACCAAATCCTAGTGAGGATACTGAAAAACTGCACCATTTCTGCATTACTGGTCCAGCCACTCTGGAAAATAGTTTGGCACTTATACTTAAAAATGGGAATAAATAAATAAATAAATAAATTAATTAATTAAAATGGAGGCACATTCTTAGGCATATATCTCAGAGAGATAAGCCCTTGTACATTATGTTAATAGAAGCTTTATTTGTAATAACCAGAAAGTGCCTAAATGTCCTTTGTTAGTAGAACAAAGTGTGGTACGTCCATATCATCCACATCCAATCATACTTGGTAATAAAAAGGCACAAATGATTGATACACAAAACAAAACATGTATGAACCTGAAGAAAATTATATTGAGTGAAAAAAAAAGTAAATCATGCTGCAGTATTCCATTTATATAACATTGATGAAGTAACAGCTGAAGAGACAGAGAATAGATTAGTGGTTATCAGGGGTTAGGGATGGGATGTGTGTGGCTATAGAAGGGGTGAAACATGAGGGAGCCTTATAGTGATGATATATAGAATTTAGTGGCAGGTCTGCAAAGTGACATGTACAATTACATAGTTACACATATGCACACACACAAAATGAGTCCATACGTAACAGGTAAAATCTGAATAAGAAGAGTGCGTTGGGGGCGCCTGGGTGGCTCAGTTGGTTGGGTGACCATCTCTTGATTTTTGGCTCAGGCCATGATTTCAGTGTTGTGGGATCGAGCCCCATGTGGGCTCTGCACTGGTGCTCAGCACAGAGTCTGCTTGTCTCTCCCCCTGCTTACATTCTCCCTCCTTCCATTTGTGCCCCCCCCATAGATAGATAGATAGATTAAATCTAAAAAAAAAAAAAAGTGTGCATTGTACCATTGTCAATTTCCTGGTTCTGATACTGTGGTGTAGTTATAGAAGATGTTAATATTGGGAGAGGGTGTGTGGGACTTTACTGTACGCTTCTTTGTACCTCTTGGAAATTGATAAGGATTTCAAAATTACAAGTTTTTAAAAAAATAAACCTGATGGTTCATCTTCACATCTTAAAAAAAAATTCCAGCTTAATTCTTAGTTATCATTTTTCAGTGTATGCATGGTGCTGTCACATTGTAGTCCTGAGGTGTGATGACACGCTTATCATGATTTAGGGGTTTGTAATCTGATAGATCTTCTTATGAAAAAATGAAAGCATATACATTTCCTTCTTCTTTAATCTCAGTTCTTGTTTTTAAAATCATTGAATTCCTGAGTTTTTGTGGTGCTGTGGCCTGATTTAAGAAAAACTCCTGTAGTCAGTATTAGCCATTATTTTAGTTTCACCAAAGAGTAATTGTTTTAAAAATAGTACACCTTTCACATGTGTTTTCCGCAAGGCTGGTGCAATTGAACAGTAGCAACACGTGTCCAGAGATGGACCTGAATGCATTACAGAAGGTGAAAGGGGTTTCCAGAAGCCTACAGAGCATACTTGACAGTTTCCTAATGACTTAGGTGTTGGTTTAGCTTGAGATTCGGTGTACGTGAAACTAGAGAACATAAGTGGACAGATTGCAAAAATAACAGTGGATATGGTTCTTATGTTACAATGAACGAGTTAAAATCAGGCCAAGGAGTGTAATCAAAAGATGCCCAACAGTCCTGGTGAGGTTTACTTTAGATTAAAGTTCCAGGATGAGGGGCGCCTGGGTGGCTCAGTTGGTTAAGTGTCTGACTCTTGATTTTGGCTCAAGTTGTGATCTCAGGGTTGTGAGGTCGAGCCCTGCATAGGTCTCCACACTGGCCGTAGAGCCTGCTTGAGATTCTCTTTCTCCCTCTCCCTCTGCCCCTTCCCCTGCTCATACACTCCCTCTCTCAAATAAATAAATGAATCTTAACAACAACAAAAGATACTTTTAGATGGTTAACAAATGACTTAGAAATGGCAGCCCTTTCCAAGTAGCTACTGTGTTTTGATACACATTGATAAGTGTGGACATTTCATGTTACAGACTGAAGTGGCCATTTTTGTGGGATGAATTTTCCAAAGGACATTTTGCAATATTGGAGGTTGGGAGTATTATAAAATATCATTTTCCTCTCACAAATTAAAGGTTTTGATCCCCATAGTTGCCAAACATATGAATCCTAACGAAGAATTATGATCCAACTGTCTGACTTCTCTGTTTACTAGAAACATTAAGGTTATTAAAAGTATCAAAAATTGGGGTGCCTGGGGGCTCAGTTGGTTAAGCGGCTGCCTTTGGCTCAGGTCATGATCCCAGGGTCCTGGGATTGAGCCCCACATCAGGCTCCCTGCTTAGTGGGGAGTCTCCTTCTCCCTCTCTGTGCGCTCTCTTGCTCTCTCTCCAATAAATAAATAAAATCTTTTAAAAGAAAGGTATATCAAAAATTATTTTTCGGGTGCCTAGGTGGCTCAGTGGGTTGAGCCTCTGCCTTCGGCTCCAGTCACAATCTCGGGGTTCTGGGATCAAGTCCCGCATCCGGCTCTCTGCTCGGCGGTGAGCCTGCTTCCCCCCCCCGCCTGCTTGTGATCTCTCTCTCTGTCAAATAAGTAAAATCTTTAAAAAATTATTTTTCCATTTAAATTTACTATAATTTAATAAGAAAGAAATGATCTGAACCCAAAGCAGCATGGATTGCAATTGATTTAGTTTAATGGTGTTCTTTTTTGATTAAAAAGTGAAAGTTTTAAAATATTTAGAAAGTTCTTAGGTTTATGTCACTCAGCAACCTACAGTTTAATGACCCTTTATAGGCTGATAAACACTTCATTTTTGCAGCAGGCATTGCTAAATTAAGTTTAAAGAAGGCAGTGAGAGAACGTCAAAACACCTCTGTTATTGCTTCATTTTAAATTTATTACATTCTTCATCTGGGTATCCAGAGTAAGATATTCTGAATTCTTTTCAGCACCAGTCAACAGAAAAGCCGTGCAGATGACATTGGAAAGTTATTTTCTAGCCTTTCTACAGGTACTAACCTCACCCAACCTGAGACCTGGCCTAGAGATCAGATCGGAGCCAGCTGCACGGCTGCCATTTGATAATCCCAAGGTGTCTTAAGCACTGGAGGATCCTAGCTATCTGAGTTACACACATGGCTAGATGAACCAATTCTAATTTCATTAGCACTATTGTTTCTGCTTTCATTATCCACGGAAGAAAAAACACTGACGCTTTCCCAGTCTTTTTCCTACAGTGCAAGTTCCCATAAAACATCATACAGTGCTGAATTCACATTGAAAAAAGCGTGTCATAGAATTCAAAACAGCCAGGTAGCTCAGAGTGTTTGGTGAGGTCGTAATGTATCCCTGTGTTGAGAGGTAACAGACAAATCTGATCCTCATTTCACAGCTGGAAAAACTTGAACACCCGGAGAGTGGGTGGTTTGCTGACGATCCATCCAGGGAGCTGCCGGAAAGCTGTGCTGTGCACTCTGAACTTTGACTTTCACATCTTGTGCAATCTAATGATTGAAAACGTGAGCGTGACCTGAATTAAATGTGCAGAAGGCCGTGTACTGTAATTTCATCTTCATTATAGTGCTTTGGGTATGTGGATGCTGCCATTCTAGAAGGAGCAGACTCAGGATCCAGCATTGGGTAGGACTGTATAGTTTCTCCCTCACCACCACTAGGAGAAGCTGCCATCCTTTTAGTTGGTTTGCACCAGTCGGAATCTGTGAGCACTGTGGAGAGAGGACCCACACTCAGGTATTTTTTTAGTAGGACCTAGAAAGAAGACAAATGATGCCTAGGAGGGCAACAGCCAGTTTCACCCTGCGCCAGCTGTGTTAGGGACCATGGGCGGCGTTTGGAAGAATTGAGCAGGCAGGCAGCTCCACACTCGAAGGCATTAGGACATCCTTTAATTGGTGGTACTCGCTCATCGCTAATATTTTGTGATATCCTTTTCCTGTCTCAAAATGGGAATTTCCTACGCATTGCAACCCATCTATGCACCAACATTTTTTAAAGTCAGTATAATGCCCTGTTAATGTCAGTGAAAGGACGACCATTTGTAGTTTTTCCTGTTCACTGCTCTGGCAGAACTGTACCGCAAGGAGTCATGAGACAATTAGATGCTTCTACGATGAAAAAGCTGGTGACTCAAACACTGGGAGCAGTGGTGTTGTCACTGATGCAACTTTCAGAAATGGTGAACTGTTACTGAGAAAATTCCAAGCGAAGCGAACCTGAAGCGATTCTTTCAACATCAACGGTATCTGTATTTCTGGAAAACTTAGCATGCGTTAAAGTCAAGCACAAAGATTGTGTTTTTGCGTAAAGCGGAGATGAGTTTCTAAGCTCAGGTAACATGGAAAAAGATCGTTTTTACTGATATGTCTAGAGCGTTTGAAATCTGAAGGGTGCAGGAAAATACACTGTCCCACACTCTGCACGTCCAGTGTCCCTGCGGCCTGCCCGCACGCTGCCCGTGATGCGACAAGCTGAAACACTGCGCTCATTTCTCAGACGCCTGCTAGGGAGAGATGCTCTTCCCATTGAGAACTACTGTTCACTTCCTGCTGCCTTTGATGATTTTCCTACTTTTCAGGTGAAGTCACACGCTCATACCTTCTCCTAATTTCTCCCGCTCTCTTTGGATATGGTGGTGTGTGTGGGTGGGGGGAAAAGAAGATTGTAGTTGGTAGTAGCGGAGAGTATTTTGATGATTTTTGCATTAATTTATAAGGAAGTGGGTCTCTATTCTTGATAGTGCTTTTGCCCCTGAAAAATCATTGGCCTGACTTCATTTTCTTCATTGTTAAGCTGGAGAGAATATTTAAAAACTGTTGTGAAAGGATGTTGATTGGGATTTTTTTTTTGANTGTGAAAGGGGCGCCTGGGTGGCTCAGTGGGTTAAAGCCTCTGCTTTCGGCTCAGGTCATGATCTCAGGGTCCTGGGANGTTGTGAAAGGATGTTGATTGGGATTTTTTTTTTGACACCCTTAACTATTCTGTATTATTGACTATAAAATTTCAAAGCCTTGCAGCCACTTAGTTTTGGTGACCTGAGCAGATCTGGTCACNTTAAAAACTTGTGAAAGGATGTTGATTGGGATTTTTTTTTGACACCCTTAACTGTTCTGTATTATTGACTATAAAATTTCAAAGCCTTGCAGCCACTTAGTTTTGGTGACCTGAGCAGATCTGGTCACTGACAGCCAAGTGTGTCTCTGTAACTTATCAGAAGTGTTGCTCTATTTGACTAGTGTGTACCAGCAATCAAGCTGATGGAGAAGACACAGTATTTGCCACAACATAGTAGCAGTGATTTGTTACAGTGTTGACCCCAAATAATGTTAGTCATGTTACATTTCACGGTTTCATGAAGGTCCTCCTCTGCGTGCCGCATCCCCACCCCTGATCCCCAGAGCCAAGATTGTTCAGGGCACCTGATCCCTACATTCAGTACGTTGGACTAGGTTGGACACTGGTCCCAAGGGGCCAATTTCTCCTCTTGGGAACTGGTATTATAACAGAGAGAGTGGGAGAAGGAAGGGAGGAGAGGGGAAGAGAGGGAGAGGAAGGGGGGAGAGAGAGAGACATTTGGTTCTTTTGTGCTGTAGACTTGAGTGTTAGGACTGAAATAAGGTGTTGGCATGGTTGGTTCTTTTGGAGGACTGAGGGAAGGAACTATTCCAGTCCCCTCTCCTTGGCTTGTAGACAGCCATCTTCACATTGTCTTTCTTTTATTTTTATCTATCTCTGCCTACAAATTTTCCCTTGTTATAGAGTTACCAATAAGGATACTAGTAAGACATTGGATGAGGGCCCATCCTAATCATCTCATTTAAACATAATTACCTCTGTTAAGACCATATCCTCAATAAGGTCACATTCTGAGGGACTGGGGTTCAGGAGTCCAACATATCTTTTTTGGGGGGTTTGGGGGGGTTTGAATTCAACCCATCAGAGATGTTCTAAGCCTATATCTTACTATGTGGACTGGAGAGAACAGGAGGATGGTTTGCAGAGAGAAAAAATAAGGCACAAACAAGACATGGGTGGATGTAATTTCATGGATTCCTGACTTGTCATTTCTATTTTTTTGTGGAGCTCACTTGTATTCCTGATGTTGGTTTCTATGAACTACCATTGTGACCTTCTAGGACACTCCCCTTGTTTGAATTTGTTTAAGCTGATTACTGTTATTTTTAGCCAAGGGATGCTAATTAATAGAGAATCAAACTGACACCGGCATTGTAGTATGCTACTTTAAGGAACTGTGGATTACCATGTAATTTTTGTGAGTGGTCACTGGGTAGATGGACTGCAAAGAGGAAGCAGGAATTACCATTAGAAGCCTGCTGTAATCAAATCATGAGGTAGTGGAGAGAAGGTTGGAACCAATAGACCTTGGTTCTCTTCAGAGTACCAGTTACTGTATTTTATGGACTAAATGTTTGTTTTTCCCCAGAATTCATGTGTTGAACTCCTTAAACCCCAATGTGATATTTTAGGAGGTGGGGCCTCTGAGAGGTAATTAAGTCATGAGGGTGGAGCCCTCACAAATGTGATTAGTGCTCTTTGAGGAAAGGACATGAGAGCTTGCTTCTCTCTGTTCTCTGCCATGTCAGGATTCAATGAGAAGACCCCTCTATCAGCAAACCAGGAAGCAGGCCTTCACCAGACACTAGGTCTGCCTAGGTTCGCCACTCAGTTGGTGGTATTAGCACCCTGCACCATAGCAACCTGAAGTGACTAAGGCATTGTATAAATTCTTTCATTTAATTAGGCCTGAATTAAAGATGTGGATTAAAGAAATTCAAAGACAGAAGGATAGTGAGGAGTCCATGTTGGCTTTGAACATTCTATCTTGGGCACCAGGGCTGATGGATTTGATATTAACCAGCCAGAGGACTATCTGTGTTTGAGGAAGGACTCTGAGTTTTGATCTGGGAGTGCTGAGTTGGAGGGCCTGCAGGGTAGTCAGATGGAGATTGCCAGCAGAGGAGCCTGATGTGGTAACTGGAGTGTGGGTGGTGGAAACATTGGAGTCATTATAGCCTGTGATGGTGGTTGAAGCCATGTTGTCCGGAAGAGATCACCAGGGGACTAGAAGAGAAAATCCTAGAAAGGGCCATTTAGAAGCATCACCATTTGAGGGGCAATCAGAAGAGGATCTGCAAAGAAGACTTAGGTGGAGAAGCAACCATCTCATGTGGGAATTAGGTTTCAATAGACTCAACAAACATGGCACAATGGCAACTGAAGTTATGAAGCGGTGTTACTGTGCATTGAAGCAAGACCCATGCATCGGGAAAACTGAGGCGACACAGATTGTTCCTTCGAGACTGCAAGAAGGGAAGAGAATGATTGCTCACAAGGAAGTCAGAATAGAAGGAATGTTCCCACATGAAGGGAGAAATCCATACTCCTTCCAAGATATGGTACTTAAAATAGCGATTATTCTTGGAGGCTTGCAGAGTGTCCGACTAAATGCTCTGTGTACATTATCCCCATGTAACCCTTCCACAGTCCTGTGAAACTTGAGAGAGAAAAAGTTAAGCAGGTAAACTCTTCCTGCCCCTACTGCAAATTCATGCAACTTGTACAGTGCTCAGCTAATAAAGCAGCCCTATGTGTCTGAATGCAAAGTCACCCTGTCTCTCACATCCACCCTCCACCCCTGAAAAATACAGCAGAATGAATTCAAAGAATCAGTTAACTTCAAGAAAATGCAGAAAAGGAATTTAGGCCATCTTCTGGAATTTATAAGATGGGATTTGGCAAACATACTACATTATTGAGTTAAATGAACAATAATAAGTTGAAAAAATTGTAAATGGTGGTAAGAGGCACAGAGGTCCCGTTTAGTTTAGAACGAAATTGGCCCCAGGGTTAAATGTGTAAATGAAATAATAGGGGTAGAAATTAGAGATTCATTTGGGTGGGGATCAGGAAAAAAAAAAATCAGGTAATGGAAAGTTAGATGAGCACTTTCAGTAAAGGTCAGTAATATAAGAAAGGTCTTCACTCAGAGAACAATTAACCAACCTAGACACGCTTGTCAGAAAGCAAGGCAGGCATGAGTTTGAAACTGAACTAGGAGATGAGAAAGTCAAAGATGAATGCAGGAAAATTGAATAGAAAGCATATCATGAAAGAGAACTCCCCCCCCCATGTATGATGAATATCTATTAAGAGAGAGGAAAGAGAAGAAATTAATAAAAAGTTGTTCTCCACTGGGGAAGTCAAATGAAAGTGTAACATTAATGCATGTCACATCTGCTATGTGTAAAAGGGCACTTGTAAAATAAAACTATGTAGGTCACAAATTGAAAATTATATACCATTCATTGTAGTAATGCCTACTCACATTCCCCTGCCTTCCTGACCAGGAACCCTGATCAGTTTCCCGAGGACCCAACCACTTCTTACTCATCCTGCATCCTTCTCAGGTCCTAATCCACTGAGTACGTAGTGGTCCTCAATAAATACCTGATAATTCCGTGTGTTCTTTCATTTCCATTTGATGCAGAAAATTTAAGAGATTAAAGTCTTCATTATAGGATTGTATGTACTTGATCAACAATTCATTAGCCCAGTAAAATAAACACTCTTTTCAATTAAGAACTAGGGAGTCTTAAGTTTACATTAGATTTTCACATTATTAGAAATGCTGTTGATTATCCCTTGGTTTTTGATGACAAATTTGTATTTCTCTTCATTATCTTACTTTTAACCCAAGATGTCCTGTTGGAAAACTTAATATATACCTTTATATTTAAGTGTAACTTTGTCAAATTGGTATAAGACTGTATGTTACATAAGAGAACAATGTTCTATTTTGTTGTTTCTTTTGAACTTCCAGTTGAAAGTGGACAGGCACACAGTCACCTGCATCATATTTAAGTGCTTTTTAACTTGCAGTGTCCTCTATTTATTGAGTAGTTTCATAGTAGAGTGAGTTTGTCCTGCTTGTTGCATTTTAATGGATTGTGAGATTCACTTCTAGGTCTTCCTAATGTGCATTTGCCAAAGGAAGCAAAAGGGCAGTGTTAATATTCAAATAACGAAAAAGGAATGCCGTTTACCTGGGACCCACTAGAAGTAAGGCATGTTGGGCTTTTTGTCTACTACTCATTATTTAGAGGTTTTAACTTTTTGATTCCAGGGTAGGAATCTTATGGACTTGAAACTTTATTTGATAGAGGTTTTTGTTTGTTTTTTTGTTCGGTTGAGCTTAACTCATGCAAGGTAGGAATAATTTGCTACTGCTGCCTCTAGAGACCTTTTTAAAGGGTTATTTCATTGTAGCTTTGAGAGTTCTCCCCTACCTCCCCAGTTGAATCTAGGTGAGAAATGGACGTGAACTTACATGAGCTCCTTAATCCTTAGGAGAAGCTCTGCTAAATTAATTGCCGCAGACTTCTTGGGACGTCCTTTTGTGGTGCTGTTGATTCTTTCAAGAATCTTGGTTAATTTGGCCAAACGTTGCACCCCTTTATAATCTTAAGCCTATTAACAAATGCAATCCTGTTCAGTATATGTCATGATAGTTGAGCAATCCACTTAGTCCATCAAAATCCCATTTTGACACATCTACATAATCCCTTTAGTCTATTTTTAGATTTATTAAGTGCTCTTCATGCCGTTGATGAAAAAGCTTTCATGTAAGAAATTATTTCCACATGACCTTGGAGGCTTTCCATCATAGTTCAGCAATAGTTGACATGTTACATTGTTTGTTCGAAAGTGCAAAGTAGCTCAATGCTGGCATGTCAGGGAACCCTATCCTTAGAGCTGGGAGGGTCTCAGGGGTGGTGCTGGAACCTCTTCATTTTACAGTCACAAACCCCGAGAGTTGCAGGTACTTACCCAGGCCGATTCCACTGGTCAGTCAGGGTTGGTTCTGACCCCTAGGCCCTGTGATTTTACCTACATCAGATTGACCCCTGAATACCTATGGACTTTCAGATCTTTGCCAAAGAAATGCCTTTCTGGTTGCTTGGCATGAGAGCTGCAAAGGAAGAGATACTTTCGTCCTGGGTATTCTTGTTTTAAGTTTTCAAAGAGAGATTTATGACCCCCCCCCCCCCACCGGGGTGGGAAGAAGGCTGTGTTAAAGGGAAAGACTCAGAAAATCAGTTAATAAGAAGAAGAAAGGTGGCCACATTGGAGCCACGTCCATCTGTCAAGTACGTGAATCCCCTGGCACAGACCTGCGCAGAGGCGGCAGGGCAGCTGGGAGCCTGGCAGCCGCAGACCCTTCGCTTTCTCTCACAGTTGTCTCTGTCACGACTCATGGTTTTGTTACCTAACCAGTCTTTAGGCTGGACTATTTTTACTCATTCAGTGTGTGTAGATACCTTTTTCGCTGATTTAAGAAATTCAGAAAGGAAAGAGGGAGAAATTCTTTTGCATTCTATTCCAGGGTCCCCTGTATCAAAGTTGGGGTTTGTCTTTTTTTTTTTTTATTTTTTAAATTAATATGTCTTTGCATTTAACTCTCTCCCTCCTCTTGTCCAAGCCTTTTTCTGCATACTCTGCTTAGGGACTATCTGTATATGATAGGCTAAGTAAATCTACTTTAGGAAGGAAACTTTTTCAGAAATCACTTTCTGTCTCTTGTAGGGGGTTGACCTGCTTACGAGAGCCCCCAGAGGCCAACACGCAGCTCTGGGTAGCATACAGTAGTCTCGGCTTTAGCATGGTGGACCTGCCAGGCTTTGACTTTCTCAGGTATCGTCCAGAGAGGTTCAAGGCGTGTAATGAAACGTTGAGTCCCAAATTCCGGTCCTGCACTGGTAGTGGGCCGTGCAGGGGAGCAGGGGCGTAAGCAGGTGTGGACCCTCAGACCCCCAGCTGCAGCCGTCTGTCCCTGCGAGAGCTTTGGTGCCTCGTTCTAAGCACTGTGCTCCTCTCAAAGTAATACGTTTCTGTTTCCTTGTGGAAAAGGCCCAGAAAAGAAAAGGGCCACCTGCAAATGCTATCGATTTGTCTGTAAACTTGGGGACTCATTAAAATGTTGCTAGGTAGCCCTTCCCTTATTAATGTCAGTGCGCTCAATTTATGGTACATGCACAATCAATTATTTGTCTATTGACTTCATCTTCCTAGGAAGCAGAACGGTGGTTTTCAGCTCTGGCTGCTGCTCTTTGGGAATCAGGTCGGAGTCTGTAGATGTGGCATTGGGCCATACATCTGTAGGCTTAAAAGCTCCCTAGGTGATTCTGATGTATGGCCATGGTTAAAAACCACTGAAATAGACTAGAGCATGCAGATCAAAGAGTTCAGGGAAAATACGCCCCTGCTCTGATTCATTCCACAGGAACAGGTATAGGGCTGTTGCTTAGAGCCAGGGAGCAAGTTCAGAAGCCCAGGGGAATTGGCAGTCTGGTTGGCAATGGGAAGTTAAGCTATGAAGGATTTAGCTCAGTTAGGCTCCTTCTCCTAATTCCAGTTTGACTTAAAATAGAGATTCTGGACTTACCCTGCAATAGTTGTGAAAGGGAGTCTACTGTTCTCTGCTACTAAAGAGCAGAAATGTATGATGCTTTTAGAAAAGTCATTTCCCCACTCTTGCTTAGAAGGTACTGAACCAGTGTAGTGTGTTTTTCATGTATTATTCCCAACCGCCACCCACCCTTCAGATAATAAATAAGACCAAATAAACTGAAATTTCCCCCTCCCCCTATTCTTGGAAATTTACAGCATCATTAGCATATCAAAGGCGGGGAGAGTCCTGCTGTTAACAAAACAAAAAAACTTTTCAAAACTTTGTTTGAGTGAAACTTATTTGCATAGGAAGAAACTTTTTGCTTCTCTACCTACAACAGGGCACTTTTCCCTTAACACCAGTTTTGGAAAGACTAGCCAAGTCACTTTGATTCAGTAATTTTCTTACAGTTAATTTCTGACAGATGAACCTCTTTTTAAAATCTCCTTTGAAGTTGGACTGAATTAACAAATGGAAGGCTTGGCAGAGCAGTTTACTAATTCATAACTATATCCCTCTGCTTTCTTTGTGTTGCTAAGTCCTATAATCTTTGACCTGAAAGGAAGAATACTGCTAACAAGTAAATATTTAAAAGGCCCCATGAAGTATAATGTGCATGAGTTTGTGCCTGGGGAGCCGTCTGCTGGATGAAAGAAATGACTCACTTTTCATCTCCTAAATGGGCTGTTGTTTTACAGTAGGTTGAAAGGAAGTATTTTAAGTGCTAAGAGTTAAATCTCTTTTTATTTTAAGGTTTAGTTAGCCATTCGCTTCACTGATTTGAAAGTGGGCTGGTAAGTCATGATTCCTAAGTGTGTCAGGGCCCTGGATGAGTGAGTGAGCGTTCCTGTGAACGAATGACCTCTGTGCTACCAAAGACTACTTGGAACCGCTCGAGGAAACGGAAACATGAGTCACTGATGTGCTTGAAGACTAGTAAGGGGGACTTGCTGACTCCAGAGCCAGCCCTGACCTGTGGTAAGGCAGGCAGAGCCCAGATGGGGTGATATCAAGGCTCTAGTCCCCACTGGGCCACTGACCACCTCGGGGACAGCGGTCTCACGACCAAATGTCCCTTCTGCACGTAGTGGGAGGTGTGAATTATGCGTTGTTAGCATAGCTTCCAGCTTGAAGATTAATGAGTCTTTGAATTCTACTGATTTTCTGGTTTGTGTGGAAGTGGGTGGGTGTGTTTTAATGACCTTCAGATGGGATTCATCAGGGCTTCATGAAATGAATCTTTATTTTTTAGATTTGAAGTGAACTGCTATGAAGGAATTTGACTAGGGGAGTCCATAACAGAAAGTGAGGAAGCAACTAACTTTGATTTATAAGGCTGTGTGCTACTCATTTTCTGTGGCTGTGGCATTTGGTATATAGAATGATGCACATGTGATCCTGTTGAAGAAAGTTTCATTACTGTTTACAGGCAAATATTCTACTCTTATCAGGATTTCTTTTCAAAAGCTATAAAAGAGTTTCTAGCTACCTTGTTTGATACGCCTTACTATGCTTTTTTTTTTTTTAAAGAAAATATTTAGTTCACCCTACTGAAATATATGCCAGGTATTTCTCCTTAAGGAATTCTTAAGAATAGCAACCCACTTTGTAATTTTTAACTCTTGCTACGGAGTTTCTGCAGTCATTATTGTATAAACTTGTGTTCTGTTTTCATTCAGTGGTTTCCTTTCATGCAACCTACGGTGACAAGTACTGTGAAATGTTGGTGCTGTGCTTATTAGAAGTTACCTATGTATTCTTTAAAAGTGATAATCTGGTTTATCTGGTATTATGTTTGGGTAACAAGTAATGCCATTTTCTTTAGGGTCATGATTAATTCTCTTTAGTTTTATTTATGGCCATGAGAATATATTAATTTTCAGAGAATAACTGTGCAAGAAAAACCCCAAAGTATTTCGTACGGTAACTTTCAAAGTTAAATATTTAAAAATTTGTTATTTTATCTTCTTTCTGCAACTTAAGCCACAAGGTACTATTTACTACCAGTGTTTCCTTCTTAAAAATCTTGTATCATTAGTCCTTTATGTATTCCTTATTTTTTCTAACTGTATCCTGTAAATTCTCAAGTTCAAATAGGTATGTCTGACAATAATGGTTTCCATCTATTGTAGTGCTATGTGCCTGACTCATACCCCCACTAGGTGGCGATATTGCTATTCTTGTTTTTTGTGGTTTTTTTTCTCCCCCCTAGGTGGCGATATTGCTCTTGTGTTGGGTTTTTTTTGTTTTTTGTTTTTGTTTGTTTTTTGGTCTCTTTCTCGGGTTCAGAAAGGCATGCTCAGGACCAACTTGTTAATAAGTATGTGTTGAAATCGAATCCAGCTTTCCCTCATTCACATATTTGTGCTTTTTGGCTCTCTGTCATACCAGCATGTTTGGGGAGGGAAGGGAAGGAGGAGGAAAGGAATAAAGCCTTATTTCTTACATTATCTATTAAGCAAATTTTTACTGAACATCCATAGACCTAAAATTATTCTTCTCAAGGAATTGTTCCTTGTTGGTGGACAGGAGAAAGGATAATGGGGTAACCTAAGGCACACTAAGGAGTCCATGCGTGGAGCCATGCAAGCTTTCAGGACACAGTGAATAAACAAACAGTAGTCAGAAGGTCGGAAGTGATGTTACAGAGAAAGGGGCACTGAGACGAGCCTAGAAGGGCAAGTTGGAGTCTGTGGTGGGGACCTAACTCAAAGGCTGAAAGCTTGGATTTGGTTAGCAGTGGAGGCCAGAGAGCTGGGTTTGAGGGGATCAGGGCTGTGGTTTGAGGCGGACATGACCGGGTGTGTCGGCCCGAATGGAGCAGGGAGGTGGATCCAGCCGAGGCAGAGTGCGGCTGGAGCTTTCCCTAGGGGAAGAAGGGAGAAAGGCAGAGGGACATCTCGACTCTTCTCAGCCTTGTTCAGACTCGGTTTTGTTCAGAGGGAGGTTATCTTTGCCTTGGGCACTAAGGTTGGAGTCTGGCTTAAAGGGAGAAACCTCGTGGCTGGGAATAGCCAGGGCCCTGTGAGAGTAAGGATGGAACTGCTGTCGAGAAACAAGGGCCCCGTGGAGGTGGGCCGTGGAACCTGTGGTCAGGTGATTCCATTTATGAGGTGGCTCGAGACAGGAGGGTTAGAGGAGGTGCCAGGTTGCATGGGTGAGGAAGAGGGAGTGGGGGGCGGAGTGGAGCCCTGACTTCCAGCTCCAGAGTTTGGGGGGGGGCGGTTGAAAATGCAAAGTAGGGAGCAGATTCAGGCTGCAGACAGTGACCAGGAGGTAGGGATGACCAGGAGTGGGAAGATGGGATGCATGAGGCTTTGAGGTGACTGGGAGGGACAGCCCCCAGCTGAGTGGAGGGCTTGCCCGGCCCCTGCGTAACCTGGGCCAAGCAGTGAGAGGTTAAGCCTGCCCCCCATTTGTTGCTTCCCTGACCAACTTGGGAAGTGATTCCTCACCTGTGGGCCACACATTAGGTTGTGTAATACCTGCCCTTCAGGTAGGTAGTACACAGGTGTGTGTTTGGGGGCGGGGGGAAGCAGCAAACTTGTCTGACAGGCCCTCCAGGTGATCCCTGGGCCTTTTCTTCAGAGATTCCGTGTGTCCGGAGTGGGGCCCCGGGGTCTGTATTTTAGTAAGCACCCCAGGTCATGCTGCTCATCAGGCAGGTTTGAGCAACACTGATCTAGGGGCCTGGGTATGCTTCAGGCTGGACACTGGCCTCTGATACTTTCTTAGCTCCTCACCAGTGCAGCCACTGTAAGTACAAAAGACGCTTCTGAATTTTAGCCTGGAAGTTATTGAGCTGAATGGATACCTGACTGTTTTTAGTTTGTAAGATGCCTTCAGGTTCTTTTGCTCATTCTAACCTAGTCCTCTCCTGTGTTTGAAGACAAATCCCCAATTCCTGGCGAATCCCCCTAAGCCTTCGCAGCCTGGGGCTTTATGGAAGGTGGGTTATTCTGTTCTGCCACCTGCTGGTCAACCACCTGCAAACCGTGCGCTGTTTCGAGAACGTGCCCAGGATGTCAGAGGGCATTGCAAACATGATTCTCAATGGACCGCAGACAAGGCCGGAGGCTTACTTCTAATAGAGCCACCTGCTCTAATTTAAATCTTTTACACTTAATGTTGCAAATCTGACACAATTAATTTCCTCTTCTCCAGAGCTTTCTCCAGCCCAGGTGTTAAAATATTAAGAACAACACGTTTTGAGATTAGTTTGCTGTGTTAATCTCAGAAAATTTTTTTTACATGCTGCCTGTCTCTTCTATGGACAAATGATTCTGGTGATTCAGGGCAGTGGTGAAGACAGATGGGATTCATGTTTCAGAGCGTTGGAGAAGCTTGATCTCAGAAAATTGCTTCACCTCTTAGCATCAGTTGGTTTTCAGTGTATAGTCACAGTGGACCATCATCATCATCATTTTAAACTGTGCCTTGCTCTGGGTCCCAACTTGGGCAGTGACCTACACCTGACAATTTCTGAACATTCTGTGGTGAACCTATTGGGCTTAGGGCCACACAGTGTAAACCACTCAGATGCCATTCCTACAGGCATGGAGCTGGCATCACAGCATGGCAGACAACCTCTCCGACTGTTTCCTTATCTGCAAAATGAAAAGTGACAGGCTCATCTCTTAAGATCGCCTTTGGTCCCAAGCTTCTGTACTTTATTTTTTTATTTTTTTAAGATTTTATTTATTTATTTGACAGCAAGAGAGAGATCACAAGTAGGCAGAGAGGCAGGCAGAGAGAGAGGAGGAAGCAGGCTCCCCGCCAAGCAGGGAGCCCGATGTGGGCCTCGATCCCAGGACCCTGAGATCATGACCTGAGCCGAAGGCAGAGGCTTTAACCCACTGAGCCACCCAGGTGCCCATCCCAAGCTTCTGTACTTTAAACAGTCAGCACGAAATGTAGGCTTTAGTTCTCCCAGTGACAGTGGAAGGTAGCGTCTGCCCCTTTGGCTGGGTGCCAAGCTCTCATATTCTGGGCACTCACTGACACCAACATGTCATCAGGGTATTTCTAAGGATGCTGATTTCATGCCTTGAGTTCAGTGACCTTTCAAACACTTTTTAAAATTAGAACTGGAAAGATGGCAGGCTTCATTTTCTTTTAAATATTATTGATTGAAACAGAACTAGCATTTAATATAGTTCTATCTATAAACAAGATATAAACTTTCTTAAAGATTAATTGGTTCTTGATTAGAGGTGGGGGCCATACCTTACATAAACCATGAAACTTTTTAAAAACATATGTGCCAAACAGGAGCACCTGGGTGACTCAGTCGGTTAAGCATTTCCCTCCGGCTCAGGTCATGATCCCAGGGTCCTGGGATCGAGCCCCACATCAGGCTTCCTGCTCAGTGGGGAGTCTGCTTCTCCCTCTCCCTCTGACTCTCTCCTCGGCTTGTGTTGTCTCTCTCTCTCTCTCACTCTCTCCCTCAAATAAATAAAATCTTAACAAACAAACAAAAAACATATGTGCCAAACAGAACACCCAAAACCCAATCTACATATGACCTGTTGAGTAAGAATCTCTTATGAAAGATGCTTCTGATGTGCGGCCATGGTTGAGAGTGAAGGCACTAATTCAGTGTTAGTTGGGGCTGACTTATCTCGTGTCTCTTTGAGCAGTGCTGGGCCACCAACATCTGGGGCCTTGCAGTGCACTGTGCCGGGCCCTGGACCCTGGACACCTATAATACTTGTGGATTATCCCCTCTGTCTGCATCCCTCCCTCCTACCTTTATTAGGCTGGTGGCAAAACATTTTATTAGACTACCCATTTCTTTTTAAGATTTTATTTATTTATTTGACAGAGAGAGAGAAAGCACAAGCAGGTGGAGTGGCAGACGAAGGGAGAGGGAGAAGCAGGTTCACCACTGAGCAGAGAGCCTAATGTGGGGCTTGATCCCAGGACCCTGGGATCTTGACCTGAGCCGAAGGCAGACGCTTAACCAACTGAGCCACCAGGCACCCTCGACTATCAATTTCTCTAGTTATACATTAGTATGAGGCCATCCCCTAGTTAGGTAAATTAGATTTTGATCTTTCCTCAAACTTCCTTGTAATCTCATTTTATAGAGGGCATACTAACTTATTAATTCTTAAATGGATTAAGTAATTTTTTTTTAATTTAAAGACTTTATTTATTTATCTGAGAGTGAGCACACAAGCAGAGAGTGGCAGGCAGAAGAAGCAGCAGGCTCCCCGCTGAGCAGGGAGCCCAATGCAGGACTCCATCCCAGAATCTGGGATCATGACCTGAGCCAAAGGCAGATGATTAACTGACTGAAGCACCCAGGTGCCCAAATTAGGTAATTCTTAAATGATGTCCATTTCCACTTCCTAAGTGACATCATTTAACCTGATCTCAAATGTAGGCTATAGCCTGCTATAAATTCCTATGTGCTGAATAAGTAGTATTGAATTATGTGATAGATTAAAAGTTTTTTAAAACCTGGGTTTTTTTTCTTTTATTTTGAAAGGTAACTTACTTTTAACTAAGCATTTTCTTATCAACAATAACTAATAATGTATATTTTATGGAACTATACAATAACTGGTATTTTTCTTCCATGCTCATTTTTTTTCCCCTAGAAAAATTATCAGCAAAGTAAATTTTAGAAAATGCCTGGAACACATTTTGAGAGAGAGAGAGAGGAGGTTTGACAAAATTTAGCATTTTCTTTTTCTTTCTTTCTTTCTTTCTTTTTTTTTTTAGCCATCTAAAATAACTGTCATTATCAATGAGGTAAGTAGCTATACCTGGGCTATTTTTGTAACTCCTTTTAGGTTGTCAGATTTTACACTTTACTTTGAGCCATTCATTGCCTCCTTATCATTTTGGGGAGAGAAATGTGCCTAATGACTGTGAATAGGACACAAGGTCAGTGACTTGAGAATTTTGTCATTATAGGTGAGATGGGGGCACTCAGTCCTTTCCTTGGAGATTGTGCTGTGAGTGAACTATTTCCCTGAGGGCGTTGGGCCTTCCATTCCAGCTCCCCACGTCCTCACTACAGGTACCAGGCACAGTTCAAATCACCTTCCGGCCTCACCTGTCACCTCACTCATCTCCCAGCCATATCTGCTTTAAGACCGGCAAGGTCAATGGCTGCCTCTTTGTTGCTGCTGCTGCAAATAACCTAGGAATTGCTGAGTGCTAGCGATGTCAGCATCTTCTCACTTAGTTTTCATATCAGCCTGAGAAAGTCTGTGGCGTCTCCAGCGTGCAGGGATTTGAGCATAGGAAAGAGAACTGAAGGCATTCCCCAGCGGGGTGACTTTTGAGGCCACACCATCCGGGTTCTGCCATGTCTGAAGGGGACGATGGAGGGGCTGGGCGGTTGAGAGGGGGACTCTCTCTAATGCCATCATTTGTGCTTGCTGATCTCTGTCGACCCACTCCAGACTGTCGTCAGTGGAAAGGCTCTAGCGTTTATTTAGTGGAAGTACTTCATCCTTCTTTGAAGTTCTCTTTGATGGCGGATCTCAGAGCAGTGTGTTAGAGAAACAAAGGTTCTCTTGACTTAACCATCCGTATTTCAGCCAGGGGAACAAGTGTTTCAACCGAAAATTTCGAATGTCTTAAGTGTTCTTTAGGTCTTTTGTTTTCTGAATTTCTCCTTATCAAGATGAGTTTATTATCTGAAGACTGACAAATGTGATTGTACAGGGACAGCTGAAGTAGTCATTATCAAATTGGATTCCTCTTCTTTAAATAGCCCTTGTACTTGGAGACTTTGATGACTGTCGGAGGAGTTGGCAGTGTCTCTGACTGTAAAAATTGTTGAGCTAAAGAGGAAAACATCTAAAGATAAAGCTGTCTTTATATTCTGCTTGTTATGTTTTCATGAGTTCCAGAAAGGTTAAATTTGTTAGGCTTTTTAAGAAAACATTCGTAGGCAATGAGTGAAATTTTAATAGACATGGTATTTGCAAGAAACACAAGAGGCCATGCCCTTAAGCAAATTTGCACATCAAGTAGAGAAACTTAGAGATCAGTTTTTAGGTGTATCCTGCTGTGAAATGTGCCTTTAATTACCTGAACGAGGTTGTAGGAAAAGGATCAGGTAAATTGGCTTATAAGAGGTATCACCGTGGTTCCTTTAGTTGCAGAGTGAGTGAAAAAGTTCTTAATATTAACTTTTATAAAAATAACTTTAAAAATATTTGGGCAGTATAGTGCCATTTATGAAACGTAGAGAAAACAGAATTGTGTCTTATTGATAAATACACTGGTATTCAAAAAAAGTGTGAAAAATATTTTGGGAATGATACAAAGCAAATTAGAATAATGGCTACACTGGGAGACTTGGGACCGGAGGGCTATTTATCTCTAACATTTTATTTTTAAAAAACTGAAACAAAGATAATGAAATGCTAACGACTACATCTGTGCTGATTTCTCTCCTTTTCTCTATGTTTGCAATAACTCTGAGTGAAAATTAAACATTAGGTGATTAAAAATTTTACAGTTTAAGGGAGCCTGGCTGGCTTAGTCAGTGGAGTGTGTGATTCTTGGGGTTGTGAGTTCGAACCCCATGTTGGCTGTAGAGAATAGTTGAAAAAAAATTTTTTTTTAAATCTACAGTGTATGTTAAGCATACATATTATGAAAAAATAGAAAATCTAAAATAAAAAATTAAAACAACCCGTTATACTGTATTCTGCTTATAGTACCCACTGATATTTTTAGTATATCATCCTAGTTTATGTTGTATGCATTTGGTATTACATCTATGATGTTTGTACATTTTCAGTGAAATTGTAAGTAGAGATTTGAGCTTTGCATATTTACTTGATATTCTAGTATAATTTAGGTGTTGAATTTAGGTTTGAAACTAGTGATTTTCAAATTTTAACATGCAGAAGATTCATCTTGGAAGCTTATTTAAATGTGGACTCTCAGGTTCTCTCCAGAGGTATTAAATAGACTCCAGGAATGTCCATTTTTAATAAGCCCTCTGGTTCCCTCCCTCCCCCATCCCAGTCCATTGTGATTCTGATACAGGTGTCCTAAGGAACATAGTTTGATAAACATTGGTGTGAACTGTCTGTGCTTGGGTATTCCACACAACTCTGAACATCATTTATACTTATTATCCTGATCAAAGGTCAGCAAACTATATTCTGTGAAGCAAATACAGGCCACCACCTATTTTTGTAAATAAAGTTTTATTGAAATCTAGCCACCTTGATTTGTTTACTTATCGTCTGGCTACTTTTTTGCCACAGTGGCAGATGGAGTAGTTGCAACNTAAAGTTTTATTGAAATCTAGCCACCTTGATTTGTTTACTTATCGTCTGGCTACTTTTTTGCCACAGTGGCAGATGGAGTAGTTGCAACAGAGACAAAGCCCAAAATGTTTACTGTCTGGCTCTTTCCAAAAGTTTTGTTGACACCTGCATGTAATCTAGCATTTCTTGTGGGAGAATATCAAAGAAAGTCCAGTAAAGAAACTGGAGTACATTTAATGGGAGAAAGTGGAAAAATGGTGATGAAGGGCATGCCGTTGACCAGTTTAATTTTTTTTTTTAGATTATTTATTTATTTATTTGACAGAGAGAGAGAGATCACAAGTAGGCAGNGGAAAAATGGTGATGAAGGGCATGCCGTTGACCAGTTTAATTTTTTTTTTTTAGATTTTTTATTTATTTATTTGACAGAGAGAAAGATCACAAGTAGGCAGAGAGGCAGGCAGAGAGAGAGAGGAGGAAGCAGGCTCCCCATCGAGCAGGGAGCCCGATGCGGACCTCGATCCCAGGACCCTGAGATCATGACCTGAGCCGAAAGCAGAGGCTTTAACCCACTGAGCCACCCAGGCGCCTGACCAGTTTAATTTAAGAAGCATTGATTGAATCCTTACCGTATTCCAGGTAATGTGCACATGGTGACAAAAGGCTTGGTTATCCCAGTTTATAGTCTTTAATGACTGAGATGTGATGGGGTAAATGCAGCATCTCTCATTATANTTAATTTAAGAAGCATTGATTGAATCCTTACCGTATAACAGGTAATGTGCACATGGTGACCAAAGGCTTGGTTTTCCCAGTTTATAGTCTTTAATGACTGAGATGTGATGGGGTAAATGCAGCATCTCTCATTATAGGGTGCTTTGGAAACACATTAGATTAGGCAGGGCACCTAACAATCTAATCCTTGCAGTCAGAAATGGTGTCCTAGGAGTCTTTAACCCTTGGTAACTTGCTCAGCAGGTGCCCATGGTAAATGAGATTCAGAAACATCCATCTCCTCCCCCTGGTTTGCTTGGGTGATGGCAGTGTATTGTGCCCCAAGCCCCGGTCACATTTGGCTTGCTTTGGTCAATGGAGTGTTAGCAGTTTTGATGCAGAAGGGGCTTAGGTAGTTGAGTTTCACTCTTTGGTGCCATTGCTTTGAGAAGGACGAACTTGAACTGGCCTACTGGTCCCAGGATGGGGAGGAGAGGCACCTAGAAGCACCCAGAGGCTACCCCTAAGGTGACCAATCATTCTGGGATGCTTGGGACTGCCCCAATTTTAAAACAAGTTCCATATCCTGGGAAATTCTTCAGTCTTGAGCATCCTGGGACAGTCACCTTGGAGCAGAGCCGCCCCCAGCTGAGTCCAGCCTAGACTAGCTGACCTCCAGACAACCCACAGACTGATGAGAAAATCATAAATGATTGCTGTTTTAAGCCACTGAGAAGAAGCCATGCTTCTTAGTTTAAAAAAAAAACAAAAACATTTATTTGAGAGAGAGAGTGAACAAGCTGGAGGAAGAGGAGAGGGAGAGAGGGGAAGCAGACTCTCCCCTGAATATGGAACCCAATGCAGGGTTCCANCAAAACAAAACATTTATTTGAGAGTGAACAAGCTGGAGGAGGAGGAGAGGGAGAGAGGGGAAGCAGACTCTCCCCTGAATATGGAACCCAATGCAGGGTTCCATCCCAGAACCCTGAGATCATGACCTGAGCCAAAACCAAGAGTCAGAAGCTTAACCATCTCAGCCACCCAGGTGCCTCATCGGGCAGATGTTTCTTCAAATCTCAACTCTGCTACCTAATAACTTGGAGACCTTAGGCAAGTTGCTTTATCACCTTTATCCTCAGTATCTACAAATATCAAATATGTGTAATAATACATATTTCCCAGGGTTTTTGTTAGAGGGGAATCATCTAACAGGAAAGGCTGTGTTATTTTCATTGTGACTCCACACTTACCTATCAAGATGGCGGCCAACAACCTGGCTGCCTGAAAGACAAGAAAGTTGAATGTAGGCATTATGACTGTCTGCTCAGTACTTTCAGAACTTTTCAGAGTTTTCTTTCCCCCACCATTTTTTTTTCTTAAGGTTTAAATTTGTCATTCATTTTCATTCAGTTATGACCCAGGGGAAACAGGATTATTTGGATTTGAGGAGGAGTACTTTGAAGATTACTAATTGTATTCACCTGCATATTCTCAACAATTTAAAAATTGCTCTCCAAATTAATGCCACTTTGGCAAAAAAAAAAAAGTAGCACTTTTCATCACATCACTGTGATCTACTTAACACAAAACTAAAAATATTTTCCTGTATGGGAGCTAAGGGTTTATGGGAAATCTTCCTCTCAGTTTTGTTTTGGACCTAAAACTGCTCTTAAAAAAAAAAAAAATTCTACTACAAAAACAAAAAAATAAAAGAGGAAGAACTGAAAGTATTTTCCAAATTAAAAAAAAAGTATTTTTTTCTCCCAAACAGTCAAATCAGGCATTATTGGCTTAAAACTGAATTTTTAAAAAGTAGAACCTTGAAACTTCCAGCCTTTTATTTTCCTTATTATGAAAGCAAGGCATACTTACCTGACAAAGACTAAAAGATTCAGAAAGGATGGGCATGAGGTCACACTATGTTGCCAAGCCAGTACAAACTACTTAGAAGCGTGGTGTATATACTTCCAGATCCTCACTAGTGTTTTTCCTGTCAGGTATTTTTAAAAGTTGGCAGTTGCTGACAGTTGAAGCAGCTTCCTTCCACTAGTTCTTATAAAATGAACAGATGTGCTTAGAGATGTCACAGAGGGCAAAACTCTCCTTTGGTGTCCCCCGAACCTGTGTCTTATGGCTACTGCAAAAAAGACCACAAACGCTGTGGCTTAAAAGATGCAAATGTATTCTCTCACAGTTCTGGAGGCCAAAAGTCTGAAATCAAGGTGTTGGCAGAGCTCTGTTCCTTTCAAGGCTCTAAGGGAAGACTCTGTCCTTTTCTTCCAGCTTCTGGTGGCCCGGCGTCTCTGCTCAGCTGGCGGCTGCCTAGCTCCCGTCTCTGCTCCCGTGCTCATGTTAACCTTCTCTCCGAGGTCTCTCGCTGCCTCACGCCTGTAAACGACTTCATAAGATGCATTTGGGGCCCACACCCGGACAATCCAGGATAAACTCCCGTGTCAGGAGCCTTCACTTAATCACAGCTGCACACCCTTCTTGCATGTAAAGTAACATTTATAGATGCCTTTCCCCCATTACTAACACTAAAAAAATTAGTGATTGTAGGGCTATTAATTTTCTACCACCCATTGTTTTTACCAAATTATCATGTTAGCCAAGTTCAGTGGTATACTGGAGCCGGCGTGTACCGGCTTTGAAATTCAGTTCTGAAATTTTTAGGATTTTATGATTTTTTTTTCATTTTTCATTTTATTGTATTTATTATTTTAGATTTTATTTAAACTCAAGTTAGTTATTGCAGAGCGTATTATTAGTTCCAGGGGCAGAATTTAGTGATTCAGTTGCATATAACACCCAGTGCTCATTACATCAAATGCCCTCCTTAATGCCCATCACCCAGTTACCCCATCCCCCCACTGACCTCCCCTCCAACAACCCTCCATTTGTTCCCTATAGTTAAGAGTCTCTATGGCTTGCCTCTCTCTCTGTTTTTATCTTATTCTATTTTTCCTTCCCTTCCCCTATGTTTATCAGTTTTGTTTCTTAAATTTCACATATCAGTGAAATCACATGGTATTTGTCTTTCTCTGACTGACTTATTTCACTTAGCATAATACAGTCTAGTTCCATCCACGTCGTTGCAAATGGCAAGATTTCATTCTTTCTGGTGGCTGAGTAATATTCCATTGTGTATATATACCACATCTTTTTATCCATTCATCAGTCCATGGACATCTGGGCTTTTTCCATATTTTGACTATTGTGAAATTTTTAGGATTTTATCAAGCTGGTTGTGAATTGTTGCTAGCTTGAAATTGGCCATAGTCGTGAGTGTTTACCCCTTGAAAATACTGTGGATTAGGGTTTCCCACACCCCTTACCCCAGGTGGTTTACCAAGACACCATTGGTTGGCCAAACCCCGTGATCACCAGGAAGTTCTTCTGAGAGTACTTCTCACCCTACAGAACCCTGTCAGGGACGCTACTTGACTTAAGGACCCTACCTGTTTCTTTTATTTCCTTTCATGCATTAAGGTAAAAATAGCTATGTGTATGTCTTGTGTCCTCAAATATACTTTAAATTCCTAGAGGACAGGGTTCTGTCTTCTGTGCTTTAGAATCAGTCTGCCTGACTGATCTCCCAGAAGGAGATCAATAAATACTTGATCTGACCCCTTTATCTGGGTGCTTTTCCATTACTAGGCTAGGGGGGAATTGTAGTAATCCTAAATATATTTATATATTTGCATTTCTGTCTCTTCCCTGTTTGTGAGTACAGGGTACCACAAATGTATGACTTTTATGTACTTTATGCTTAATATTGTTTACTCACATTGTTAGAAGTAAGATTCACCTGGGTCAGTAGAATCACTGAAATCTAACCCATGTTTAGCATGGCATGGTAGTGTAATAAAGGGTAGCCAAATTGATAAAATATTTGTTGAAAAACCAGATATATAGGGCCACAGTGCATATGGTTTTACAAAAAAACCAAGTGACCCTTAGAGGGTCACTTAAAGGTTGATGGAAAATTTTTCTTTGTCTTAAACAGGTACCAGGAAAAACTGATGTAAAAAAATTTTCCACCATGGAGCAACTAAATTCATATGGTGGAACACAGGAGGTCCTGGCCTATCTGTGTAGATCATCAGATAGGGTGTGGGCTGCATTTCTAAATTTGGCTCATTATTGATTGCCCCAGGTTCTGAGCCATAGCATTGGATTCTCGAGTCTCGGTGGATGGAAGCAGTGCAGAACCTCCCAGCAAAGTAAGAAAAGCATAGAGCCTCGAAGTTAATAACCCTCTTTCTTCTCAAAGTGAAGCAGTCTAACTCTACGACTAATAGAATTTTATTAGTACTCTTTAATTCAGATTATATATATTTTTGGTCAGCTTACAAATTTTGCTTTAGACTTTTGGAATTTAGTGATAAAGGAATGAGCACTGTAAAGGTCTCATTATAAGATCAACAGAAAGAGGGACGACTGGGTGGCTCAGTCCGTTAAGCGTCTGCCTTCGGCTCAGGTCATGATCCCAGGGTCCTGGGATTGAGCCCCGAATCTGGCTCCTTGCTCAGCGGGGAGCCTGCTTCTCTCCCTCAGCCTGCCACTCCCCCTGCTTGTTCTCTCTGACAAATAAATAAAATCTTAAAAAAAAAAAGATCAAAAGAAAGAGGTACATGGGAATGAATAAATGGTTCTTTTGTTCACTCTTTGGACCAAAGACCAACACTCACTCCTCCTGGCTGTGTTTAGATGTTCTAAGAGATCATGGCGATCAAGAGATGAGATCCCTGACACTAGGGGGGAGTCCAGTCTAGTACTGTGCTGACTTAAAGTTGATCGGGGGATTGGCATCACCTGGGCCCTTTTAGGAGTTCTGAATTTCCGGCCCTGCCCCACACCTGAATCAGACTCTACATTTTAATAAAATCTCCTGTGATTTATGTACATGACAAAGTTTATGAAGAAATGGTTGAGTAGTAAAAATAATAATAATTACAGGGATCACTGGAGAGGCCATAGGAGAGGCACATGAAGTACAAAGAAGACCATGATTTAAAATTTTTTTTTTTTAATTTGGAATTTTATTTCAGTCTCAGAGTAAGTTCATACTTGTTCTTATATGAGAAGAGTCTCAAAGTCAGTGTTCACTCTTAGGGGACCTTTTTAGCTGAACCCCTTGGATGAGGACATTTCTTGGTTAGGGCTGGGAGGGAGTTCAACTCTGGGTAATCAACTGCTCACCAAGCCTCTGACACCACGGCATCCATCAGTCAGTGATGGCTTCTGTCCGGGGGACAGCCTTTATCCCCCAGCCTCGAGCCCCGCCCCAGGGGGCTGAGAGCCGTAATGTGCTGCCATATTGCTCCCATATCCAGTGATCCCGTGGGAACAATGTGGCGGGGGCTTCGAGTGTCAGATCGTTTCAGGAGACCCTTTCAGATATGAGGACATTGAAAGGTGGGATTCAGGGTTGTGACGATCTACAATTACAGATGTTTGCATTTAATCTTTCCATTTGAGGGCAACAACACGTTCATTGCCCTGAAAGGAAGGTATTCTCTTGTTTAAAGCTACGGCTTAATAAAAAGGCAGTCTTTTCTCTTTTAAATATTGAAGCAGTGGTTGGTGAGGGAACCCCGAATTGTCTCTGAATGGGTAATTGGGAAGGTTTTGTCTTCTCTGACTTCCTTCTTGAGTAAATCAGTTTAATTCCTGGGGGTTGGGAGGTGGATGACAAGGAGGATTTAGTGTACCGTGGGAGTTGGCTCGCTGTGGTCCTGGGCGTAATATGGTTTTTTGTTTTGTTTTGTTTTCCCATTATAAACGTCTGGCTCAAATTGTTTACTTCTAGATATTGAGATAAGCTTTCACTATTAGTGTGTACAAATTACCTCACAGAAAGTTCGCATTTAAATCTACTCTTAAATTATTTACAAGAGCCGACAGTTGGGAAACCTACTGTACCCTGTCCTAGACGCTAAAGGTCCCTGTGGGTTGTCTGGGTGATTCATGTGGTAATCTGATAGGGAGCACACTTCACTGCTCCTACCCGGGCAGGGCTGCTTTAGAATATGACCCAGTTGAGAGCGACTCCTCTCACGTCTGTGGCACCTTCGTCTCTGTTCAAGGCCTTCTATGTGTGCGCCCCACTCCCAGCCAAACCAGCCCACCTCACCAACTCCACCAGCCCACACTGTTCTCTATTCATTTCTCATGTCAGGGTTCTGCCTCTCTCATTCCTCCTTCCAGGTTTGAAGGGGGAGGGGCAGGGCAGGAAAGGTACACACGGAAATGAAAAGCCACAGTGCTCATTGGTGGCTTTCGAGGCCAAAAAACTGATGGCACTTGAAATTAGTTCCTACTCTTGGCTGGCACTTTACACAGATGGCAAATGGGGCAATTACACGCCCGGATGGGTTGAGGGGTCTGTCTGATCCAATGTCTTGTCACGTTTAACAGTTTTTACTAAATCGAAGACTTCCGTTTGAGCGAAAGTCCTTTTTAAGGATGTCAGTATATATCGAAACAGGAAATAATTGTGTCTTTTGGGAAGGACTTTCCAAATGGATTCAACCTGTCCATTTGGCTCTTGCTAGAAACATAAATAAATCTTTCCAAATTAATGGATATTTGACTTAGGAATGCCCAAAGAAGATGATGATCCCAGAACTTCCTTTAGTAATATATTCTGGTACCTCCCAGTTTTTATCATTAACTTCTCTTTAATGTCGGACTTAAATCATTCCTAAAATAATATAATTTCTTATCCTTTTGTCATTAGCGATGGGTAAATTTCTCACCACCCTCAAGTGTTAAGAACTTACCACGAAAAAGGCAATGAGTCATAAACCTGGTATAGACCCGCCTGGGGGCTGTTAACCCGGAGGCTGCTCCTCCTGCCGTTTCAACTATGGGACACTCACCTCGCCAGTCCCTGGGCGAGGGTGCCGGCCAGCAGGCAGCTGTGGCAAAGCCCTTGTACTAAAGCTGCATATTTGGGGCGCCTGGGTGGCTCAGTGGGTTAAAGCCTCTTGCCTTCGGCTCAGGTCATGATCTCAGGGTCCTGGGATCGAGGCCCACATCGGGCTCTCTGCTCAGCAGGGAGCCTGTTTCCTCCTCTCCCTGTCTCTCTGCCTACCTCTCTGCCTACTTGTAATCTCTCTCTCTGTGTCAAATAAATATATAAAATCTTTAAAAAAAATAAAGCTGCATATTTGGTTCTGTGGGGGCTTATCAACTCCCCCAGACAATTTATTTGCTTCCTCGAAGCCTGAAGCCTGGTGGTGGCAAAGTGGTAGGCAGGGAGCCGTTATTGGCACCTGCGATGACAGCAGAAGTTTCAGTTTGACAGCCTGACAGTGAGTGGGGAGATGAAAAA
This sequence comes from Ailurus styani, assembly GCA_002007465.1. Lineage (NCBI taxonomy): Eukaryota > Metazoa > Chordata > Mammalia > Carnivora > Ailuridae > Ailurus > Ailurus styani. The sequence continues at coordinate 6,203,979 of LNAC01000037.1, read as the reverse complement.
ACCACTGCACAGTAAGGGATGCAGACAAAATCTGTGCAGCAGGTCTGGTTCAAAAGTCAGAGGAGAGTGTATTCTCTTGTAGCTTTTCACGGGGAAAAGTGTTAAATTAAGATGTTTTATTACACTGATGATTGCATTGGAAGAAACCGGGTAGACTGTCCCAGAGACTTTGCACGGCAGGGTTACTGTGAAGATCAGCGGTGATCTCCATGAAGTGCCTGGCACAGAGTAGCCTGCCGCCGGGAGCGGAAGCTTTGTGTGGCTCTGGGATCCGGGTGGGTAAAATGTGTGGCTCATTGTACTTCCTAATAAATATGGATTGAATGCACGTAATAGCTTTTCAGCAGCCCACTTATGATTTTCTAAGCGAATGGGAGTACATACGTAACAGAGATAGTGAAAATCTAAATATTTCCTCCAAAGCTAATTTAAACTGTTTAATTTACTGTTTTGTTTTAAACTGTTACATTTAAGCTGTTATGTTCTCTTTGGGCCATAGAGGAACTCCAATCCAGTTGTAAAGGTAGTTAATTTATTTCATCTTTTTTTATATAAAGGAAGATATTAATAATCAAGGGCCAGTATGACAGAAATGTGGAAGTGCTGGTCAATAGAGAATTCGTTTTTTTGCAGACATATCCATAGGTCTTGTGAATAATGGGAAATACATTAAGTGGGAAGTCCAGCATAAGTGTGCACTTACTTTGAAGGAGAGTCTTGAGTCTAGTCCCTGAACGGACTAGTTAGCCTTTTTGGCTGCTTGGCAGTGGGTGTTCCTCCAGCCCCTCTCATGGGCTTGCTCTCCGATGTGTGTAAGGACAGGAAGTAACGGCGGGAAACACATTGGTTACTAATGACACCTGTTCGCCTTTGCTCTCGTGTCTCCAGGTGCACACACTCCAAGGAGGGTGGGTTGGAAAAACATTCGACAGTGCTCCTTGAATGTAAAGAGCAGCTCAATGTTTTTTTTTTTTCAGAGCTTAGGTATTCCTAAATTAAAAATCTAGCTGTAGGATGGAGACATCAGGGAGGAAACAATGGTATTCTTTTTTAGGGAGGTCCATAGATCCTTAGAGAGTGCATAGGTGGATGTCAGGGGTTCCATGAACCTCTGAAGGCAGCATTCAGGATGTTTTATATTTTCTGGCACAATGGTCCTTTTTTTTTTTTAACTTTTTATTTTACATTTTGAGATTCTCAAAAGTGTCTTTGACTCAGAGTATTTGAAAAAAAGGAAGAATATTTGATGTTTGGACTTTTACAGACATTGGTGCTCTGGATAATTATATTATTTTTGCCTTTATGGAAGTGATCAAAGAGTAGAGGTATCATTCCAGTTTAATAGCTCCGAGTGCTTGCTGATGTAGCTGGCAGCACCAGTAAGTGGCAAAACTGAATCCAGTGGGGTCTGACATGACCTGGTCCCATTCCTAACTCCTCTCTGTGATACTGGGTATGTCATGTGCCTTGTCTGGGCCTGAATTTCTTCATCTGTGAATTGAGAGGTTTAAACTACATGCGCTCTTGAGGACCCTTTTAGCTTTCTTTCTTTCTTTTTTTTTTTTTAAAGATTTTATTTATTTATTTATTTCACAGAGGGAGAGAGANGGGTTTAAACTACATGCGCTCTTGAGGACCCTTTTAGCTTTCTTTCTTTTTTTTTTTTTTTTTAAAGATTTTATTTATTTATTTATTTCACAGAGGGAGAGAGATCACAAGGAGGCAGAGAGGCAGGAAGAGAGAGAGAGAGGGGGAAGCAGGCTCCCCGCCGAGCAGGGAGCCCGATGCGGGCCTCGATCCCAGGACCCTGAGATCATGACCTGAGCCGAAAGCAGAGGCATTAACCCACTGAGCCACCCAGGCGCCCCCCTTTTAGCTTTCAACTGAGTCTCTGTTTTCCCAAGATGACTTCAGCTTTGCGCTTAGTTCTCAGTGCCCGTTCCGTGTCATGGTTTCTGGGGTAGTGTGAGCTGTCCATCTGAGGAATGTTTTGCAGCAGCTCTGTGTTTTTCTTCTACAAAAGTCTCAGTCTTTGTAAGGTTTTAGAGCCTTTTTCTTAAAATCTCAGTGAATGGTGGCAGATGTATGATGCAAAATCCCTCTTTTATAATTTTTAGGCAACGTTTATTTTCTGTTGCGCTGTGTTAGTTTTAATATGTTTGCTCAATGCTGAGTAAAGTGAGATGGACCCAGTTCTGTACTCGTTGCTTATTAGCCTTACTCTGAATAAGAGTTGTTTAGGGAGGGGATGCCTGACCCAAGGCTCTGTGATGGAAAGGTACGGGGACTTTTAACGCCCGCAGGAGCATGGGAGTATGCTGGCCTTGTGAAATGGTGCACCCAGTGCATCCCAGCATGTGGCTCTCGTGACTCATGGTTTTAGGAGTCTCGGGGCTGGACCCTACAGCTCATTGCGGCTAACACAGCTCTCAGATGATGGTTCTCCACGATAGGATGATCCTTCCAAGCTGGAGAGGAATGGCCCATAGGGGCTGCCAGCGGGGAGGCAGAAGAGGGTCCTCCGCCCCACCCCACACCCTGGCTGCTGGCGGGAGACGGGAGAGGCGACAGCAGGTGCAAGAACTGCTGCGTTTCACCTTCGTTGAAAGCTGGGAGTGAAGGAATCGCTGAGTCAGTTTAATTCTCTCCGGAAATACATTTTCTTAGACGATGACGTCCCTAGATCAATCGAGGAATGCTCGATGTTTATAAAACTATATGCTCTTTTAAACTTCCTTCTCAAAATCCTACTTTCAGAAGTATGGTCTGGTGATTAATAATCAAGTTCTTCTTATTCTTTTTTTTTTTTTTTAATTTCCAGAAGTCTGTATTCTGCACAGACTTGCACTGCCCAGCTTTGCTGGAGTTCAGAAGTTTGAGCTGCCGGCTGAAGCGTTGCCCGTGGAGAGGAGGCGGGGTTTTCTGCCTCCAATGAGGTGCCTTCGCTGTGGGGAGAGCCTATCGCCTTTCCCCGGAGCGCTTCCCTGTAATCCCGGCAATAGCCACGCAGCCTGGGTTATTGTTTGTGGAGTCCTGTGGATCCTGAGCGGTTCACGGACGGGAGAGAGGGCAAGTGGGCGCGTCGCGATTCCGTGCTGTGCGGCGACAAGGGAGCTGGACGCTTTGATCTCCCCCGAGTCACCTGTGTGGGTGAAGTTTAAACCGGGCGCCCGGGTTGACGCCGAGCCTCTTTCAACAGCCTGAGGAGTTCCTTCTGTCCGTCTGCAGCAGAGGCTGCTCTCGCTGCTGCTCTCTGCCCGCGCGGGGAAGGATGCTTGGGACGGGAGCAGGATTACAGTATGGGATGCTAGGCACACACCAAAGAGTCGGAGTGCCTTGGTTCTCCTCTTCTCCAAGTCCTGACAAGTGTTCCTGAAACGAACACCCTGCTTCGTTTTTAAAATCATAGCAAACCCATGCCACAATGTGGCTAGGATAAATTTTTTCTTTCTTTCTTTCTTTTTTTTTTTTTGTTTGGTTTTTGTTTGGTTTCCTAACCCCTCATTTTCCTTTTCTTTGTAACTGGGGGACACAGAAGCAGTCTTTCTGCATAATGCCGTGCCTGACTCTCAACATTGTCTGAATAAGTGGGAAGGAGCAGGTTCGTTGGAAGGACATGGAACGATAGTAAAACCGAGCTTCTTTTTTGCTGGGCTGTCCTTTGTCTGTAGTCGATGTTGGTGTGAAAGAAGATGAAAAAGGAAGGCTCTTTCAGACTCAAGTCAAATTCAGGGTCTCTCTCACGTGCTGTGAGTTGGATCAATTTCTCCTCCTTGTCCAGGCAGACAAAGAGGCTGTTTCGCAGTGATGGAGAGCTCTCAGTTTGTGGGCAGCAGGTGGAACCAGATGATGAAAACTGGAATTACAGAACCCAGCCCAGAAAAGGTGACTTGATTTTTGTTTTGTTTTGTTTTTATTTAAACATTCTTAGAAGTTTGCGATGTAGCATTTGTTTTCTCTCACTGATTTCCCTTCATGATTTTTTTGGCCCCCTTAGGAGTTTTCTGTTTGTTTTTGTATTGGAATTCGGCGTCATCCATTTGTTTACATGTCTGAAATAAAAGTGCTCTTCTAACTAGAATCAGCTTGAGGCTGTGTCCTTCTAAGGAGGATAAGATAGCTGTTAGTGGTCCTCAGCACCCTTTCCCCTCAGCAGATCCGCACCCTCAGGTGACTTGTGAAAAGTTCAATGGTAAGCAACCCTCACAGAACGAGTCTTCTTCTCTTACAACTTGAAGTTGGGACATGGAGCTCTTTACTGAAATAATACACTGAGAAAACTCTGGGAATCATGAATAGTCTTCTTGTGTCTTTAAGAAGACGGATGAAGGGCACAGACACTTGAATTAAACAGGTATTAGAATGACATCAAGGAAAAGGAACACATGAAGGGCTTGCCCTTGATATTGTGGCCAAAAGGAGTTTTTTTGGATTTCTTTCAAGTTCCTTTTCAGGCCAGTGTCGGGCTCTGGACTCGGGGTCAGCATGTTTTGCCTCCCTCAGGGTGAAGGAAAATATCAGTCCTGTTGGGAGAGAGGGAAATATTTCAGTATTCCTTAACACACCCCTATTTTACATTTAGAATTTCTTAGACTGTTTACTGTAGAGACTGCACTATTCAGCTCTACAATGGTTTCCCCCTTCGGTGCTGTGGCAAAGCCCGGTAGGGGAGCGCTATTTAAGTATTACAAAGGAACCCAGTCCAGACATTCCTCCTGATTGTGTTTTCCCTGTTTACCACATTCTTCCCGTGCCAAGAGAAACCTCGCTAGAATCTCTCAGCGACCTGTTCTTTCCCAGTTTGGGGGAAACAAAACCACCGAATCCTGAGAGAATAAACTAAGTTGAATGTGTGCCGATGGGACAGTGTTTTTAGTCCACGGACTGAGACTTTCACACAGCTCTTCCTCCCGGATACTATGTATTAAACAGCTTCGTCTTCTCCGTTAAACTGTGGCACGAGAGGGACTAGTTAATGCTCTCAGAAGATGTCAGTTGTTTATTATGTCAGGAAGGGGCTCTACAGCGGTCTGCTGATCCCGAGCTTAAAGATGCAGGTTTTTAGTTCAGATGTGGTGTAATTGCCACGCAGAGAAGAGGCACTCTGCTTTCTGGCTGGAGCTGTGCGGTTTAGTAAGTCCACGAACTTTGCTCTTCTAAATCAGGAATAAGCTGCGGTTTTGGTCAATGGGTGGGTTGTAACGTTTGAGGCAAAAATGTCTGAAGGGTGGATACAGTAGTCCTGTGGTCGTCAGAGGGTGTCGTTTGGATTCCGTTGGCCTTTGCCAAAGGTTGTTCTTTTATGACTTTTGTTGTAGATCAACCACTGTCAGGTTTCCGTTAAAGACTATAGACATGTGAGCACGCGGCTTTAGGATTTCTCTCAGAGATGCTCCATCCAAATTAACATTAAAGGGAAAGATGCTATGGATGTGCATGTGTTAGTTTTAGCTGAGAAGTGAAGCAAATACTGTACACCTGACTTGTGAAGAATAATGAGGTTATTGTAGAGAAGAAGGGTGACTTGTAAAAGGAGGGAGGACTTGTTTATGCAACAATACAAAAGATTGTGCCCTTTATCCCTTAATGTCATAGGGGATACAGTAGCCCCATGAAGAGACATGGAGGCCTAATACAGTGTGTAAATTTATATGGTTCTTAGAAATACTTGGCCGTGGGTAATATTGCCATTTTGCCATAAGGAGCTGGAGGGAATCCTTAAAAAGCTGCCTGTAGATCAAAATTTATACATTTGACTTACAAAAGAAAATTGGCTCCCAGCTTTGACATACTGTCCCAGGGGCATGTCATCAACACTGGATCTTTATTTCAAGTAGTTCTTCCCTTTGGAGAAATACAGGAATGACATTTGTTGACGTTTCCAGATCAAAAGAGGATCAATCTTTCACAAAAATTATGCAAGATTGGAGGTTTTTTCTTAGGAGTATCAAATAAGCTAAAAGTCTAGCAGGGATTATCAGTCATCACTAAGAATGCCAAATGGCCACGTTAGGATTTGGTTGCAAATAAACATGCCTTGAAGACATGTCCGTCTGACAGGAAGTGTATAGCATCTTTTACCTTGGATCTGCCTGCCAGGCCACATACCTTCGAGACCACTTACTTTCCTTTCAGCCTGCTCCCCAACTCCCCTATCTTATAGTAACATTTTTTGATCTACACAGGTTTCTAAAAACCTGCTGTCCCGCCTCCCCTCCCCCGCGCAGATACACCACCACCAAGGAGTGAGAGCTAGAGGTAGGGCAGCATAGCTTAACAAGTCAGCCTTGCTTCAGGGTTGTGTCCTGTGTCCTCGCCACCCCCATGGGATCTCTGGCTGCTGGGGTGTCCAGTTCTGTCGCCTTACGCCTTTCTCCCTTCCGTCCAGCAGGTGCTGCGAGGCCAGAGTGCTTGCCTGCTCCCTGCCCACCGTCTCCCGGTCACATTGCTGTGTACAGTTAGCCCACTGAATCCTTACTGTCCTGTGGGTGCTATGTTGTATGCATGCTCATTTTATGAAACAGTTCTTTCAGTTTTTTCAGTGCATGCTCATTTTATAAAACCATTCTTAGAAGCTCTTTTGATAGAGAATCTCCGTGCTGGGTGGCTTGCTAGGACCATCACAATAAAGTTTTCAAGTAATTGGATATCTGTCAAGACACAAACCTATAGGCTTGCAGTTTAATGTTGTCACATACACTCAAGAAACTAAGGATAAAACTACAGGGCTTGAAAATTCTTTGGAGAATGTTTCTATAAGATTAGATGCGATTAGACCACTTTGCCTGAGCCTAAAAAGTAACTAGAAGATACATACTGGCATGTCGAAAGCAATCGCAAGTAAGCACCTGACAAATTTCAGAACTTCAAAACTATTGACATTTATACTGAGGAAGGTAAAAATGAATTAAGTAATAGCAGTTATCAGTTATTATATTCTTAGTGGGATATGACCCATTAAAATAGCAGATGATCTTTTGACATAATTAGCCATAAAAATCAAGGGTATGAATAGTATAAATTTCATGAATCATGAGCTGTTTCTTTGGATGCCTATGTAGTAAAAAAGTAGAAGTCAGTTGTAAGTGAGTCAGTATGTAGCTTTTCACATGGAGTTGTGAGAGAATTTACTGAAGGAATTTTTAGTACTATGTGCACAAAGAAATATAGCACACAGGCTGGGAAGTCATGGTGTTCATACTTATGTGGAGGAGCAGATAGGACATCTAGGGGGAATTATAGGGAAAATGCAGGATAAATGTGAAAAATGGAAAATGAATGTCTTAGATGAGAAAGTCCAGATAAAGAAACTTTATCTTGAGCATTTTCATGTTTTGTGTGGTCTTCTGGCTGTTAGCATTGATTTGCACAACATTTAATGAGCTCCTGCTTTGTTTCCAGCACTGTGGAAGGTTCTCAAGGGAAACTAATGGCTAGTATTTATTCTGTGCTCCCCCACCTTGCTCACTTACCCTTCTCTTGTCAAATAAAACCAAAAGAGGTGGAATAATAATGGGGTAGCCTCTCACTGAGCAGAGCATGTTTTGTTGTATCCCCAGCTCTGTTCAGCTGGGCAGAGGCGTGATTGATGATCCTGGTATTGGCAGGTCAGCGCATAGAGAGGGTAATTGACATGCAAAGCCTTGACTTAAACAATACTTTCATTCTCTTCTTCAGGACTTTTATCATATGGGCTAATAACATTACCGAATTTGAGTCATTTGAATTTCAGTTTCTTTCCATCCCAAGAAATACAAAAAAATGACCAGAGAACGGCTTTACTCGGCATTAAGGATAATGAATAATCCATATACTAGATAATCAATTGTTGAGTATGGGAGTTGGTTATATTTCAAGTAATTTCATCCCAGGGTCCTCCCTAGTAAAATAATTGCAGAAAACAGGATCCTTGTGCATAATTAGATTAGCAATGATTTCAGATATTACAACAGAGAAAAAAATGGCATGAAAGACCAAAAGCTGCAAGGTCGAGATCCTGTTCCCATGTAAATAGCTGTGATTTATTTCTGATCACAAAATCTCTAAAATGTTGGGATTTAAGGGCATTTTCTTCACGGCATTTAAGAAACTTGAAAAGTAGTGGCAAATATTGCTAAAGTAGCCCCATGAATTGGAGAGTAAAACTAGATCAATAAGTAATATTTCTTTGGACGGTCACCATGTACATTGGAAAAAGAGCTAAATGGAGTTTATCTTGGAGTCTTAATAAAAGGGATGAGAAGAATGTCCTCGGTGCAGTGAATGTAATGTTTTCCTTCATACGTTTTACCGAAGCTGACATTCTGTGAAAGAGAAAAACAGTGAGTGCCACTTAATATTTTATCTGGTTCATTGAAACTGCCCTTTATTGACCTTCGATTATTTTTTTCTTTTGAAGATGGGAACCTCTGTTGTTTCTCTGCCTTGTTTTATTGCAAAATGATCTTATTTGTTATTAAATTGATGAAGTTCTGTTGAAATGATGTTTTTATCTAATATCCTTCCTTTACTTGCTTGTCTTAAAAAGTTTGTGGGTTTATTTTGAGAATTAGACACTTATTTAGATTACTAGAAATAGAGGATTAACAGAAGTAACTTGTCAGAGCATTCATTTAGAAGTTCGTAATCTATGTTCTTCATGGAAATGTCTTTGCTCAGTTTTGAAAACTTTTTTGAGATTGTTCTTTTCAAACAGTAGTTTTTAAAATAATTTCAAAAGACCCTGCATCTTAATTGGGGTTAATTTTTATGAGTCTCTTGTAGTTGTTGCAGAATGTGTCATATTTCTATATAATTTCAAGGATTTTTTTTGGTTTAACCATAATATTTCTTATCAAAGTTTTAAATAAAGGTTTTTTTTTTTTTAATGACAGTATTGCCTCTGAAATACTTCAGTTAACTCCAGCCTTATCGGTTTTATCTCCTCCAAGTCTCTCGTGTCTGCACCTTCTTGTCCATACAAACTATAGTTTAGGCCTTCCTCTGCTCTTACCTGGCCTTCTGAGTGGTCTTCCACTCTTTCTTGTTACCTTTACTCTTGTCTCCCTTTGAGCCATCCTTGAGTCTACACTGTAATCAGAGTGATCTTCCCCAAATGCAAATATAATTGGGTCACTTTTGTGTTGCTCCCCATTGCCTCCAAAATGAAGCCTATCTCACTTAAAGTACCGTGGACCCTGAACCTCTGACCCTTCCCTGTCCCCTGCCCTTTTTAACTCCCCCAGTGGCAGATGGATGCAGTGCTCTTTCACCATGCCTTCTCCCTCGCCCAGTGCCACCACGCCCTAGTCCCCGCCTCTGCCTGCTGACTTTCTGCGCCACCGTCTCTGCTTTCTTTAGGGCTCCGTGAAGCCTTCCCTAACCCCTAGAGGCAGAGCTGATACTCCTTTCTCTATGTTATTTCTCCACCTTCTACAGACTTTGGTAATTATGTTTATTATACGCTGGATGATATTTATATTTTATGTGTCTGTGTCTTCAGCTAGACTGTGAACTCTTTTAGGACAGACACCAAGTCTTACTTATTATGTTTTTTATTCCCAAGGCCAAGTGCTTAATAAATGGTGCCGACTGGGTGACCATATGTCCCAGGGATCCTGTTAATAGTGCTGTTTGCAGAGGCCACCATGCCAGACAAGGGTGGGTTACCAGGAGCAAGGTGTGCTCTCTTTGTCTGATGTAGTGACGAATGTCACCTCACAAGTGCTCCCAATCCTGAAGTTTTCTGAGGGTAGCAAAAGAGTGCGTTCCCTTTGTGGGAACATAATTTTAGTGGCAGTCCCCTGTTTCCTGTTGCTCACTCACACTGTGTATGGATCAGATTCTTCGCAGAATAGTCTGATCACGATGGTTTGGACCATTAGGGAAGTTGGCTGAGGAAACAGAGACAAGGTATGAGAGGGGATGACGCCATGGCTGGTACGGTGAGGTGGCGGGGTGTTCTTGCGGTCTTCTTCCCTGGTTTTCCCACCTCCACCCTTGCTCTCCTCCCCAAGTCCGGCTAGTCTTGACAGAGGAGCCTCAGTGATCTTGCAAAACATCAAACATAAGTCATGTCATGTAACTTCACTGCTTAAAACTCTTCAGTGGCCTTCCTTCTCCGGCAGCTTGATAACTAGTCTTTACAATGTGCTTTGTCGCCCTACCCCATCTGCTTCCCCAGCTGTGTCACCTGTGGCTTCCCCTCCCTGTCCTCTAAGTCACACCAGGCCCCTTGCTGTTTAGGACAGACTTGACCTTCCCCTCCACCCAGAGTCCCAGCCCTGCACGCTGCTCCCTCCCTTTCCTCTTTCAGCTCTTTGCTCAGAAGTCATCAGAGTGACCCTATGTTACCTCTGACCCTCATCCTGACCTTCCTATCCCTATCTCTGTTTTTCTCCAAGCCACTTACCACCATCTGATCTACTATATACTTTATGTGCAGTTGACCCTTGACCAAGACAAGGTTGAGGGGTGCTGACCCCTGTGCAGTCAAAAATCCCCACGTAACTTTTGACTCCCCCAGAACTTAGCTACTCATCCCCTACTTTCGACCAGGAGCCCTACCTCTAACATAAAGAGTTGATTAACATATTTTGTATATTATATGTATCACATATTATATTCTTACAGTAAAGTGAGCTGGAGAAAAGAAAATAATAAGAAAATCTTAAGGAAGAGAAAATACATTTATAGTACTGTATTTATTGAAAAGAATCCACATGTAAATGGACCTGCTCAGTTCAAACTCCTGTTGCTCAGGGTTCAACTGTATTTATTTTCAGTACTGTCTGCCTCCTAAAACTAGAATTTAACCTCTAAGACAGAAGAGATTTTTTTTTTTGTATGTTTTGGTAACCAATGTTTCCCCAAGCCTGGCACATGGTAGTAGGTATTGGATAAATTTTAGTTGAAGGAGAGAATGAATGATACAAGGAGTACTAGGTCAGAAAATCTGAATGTTTTGCTTCTGTCACTTGGTAATAATGTTGCCTGGAGCAAGTCACATCATCTGTTTAAACTCTAGCAGTCATTTCGATAAAATGGGAGAATATCTATTTGTCCTACATATGGGCAGCAGGTGCAGCTTACTTCTTGAATAAATGAGCGTATGTTTATAGATACTGTGTCAGCTTACCCATTGAGTCTGGTTGTGTTCATGGTACTGTCCCAGGGGTTGGCAATCTCTTCACTACTGTTAGTCAATCAAGTCAAAAGATGTCATCCTAGTACAGAATATACTATTCTGTAGAATTTTCAGTGTAGAAATAAGTGCTTTCAGAGTACTTGTATAACCTACACAACCCAAATGGAAGCTGCCACCTCCTTTACATAATTCTTCAAGTAATATATACCACAGCTTTTATGTCAAATCCTGAAATGGTTAAAATACTAAATTGAAAGTTGTGTCTAAACCAGTGTAGCTGCCCTTCAGTATTAACAGTAGCTAACATTTAATGAGGGCTTGCCATGACTAGGCCCTATTAATAACATATGTAATAAATGAACTCATTTATTACATATTGTCTGGATACTGTAAGTGTTCAGTAAAAATAATAGTTTGATAGCAAGGAAGGGTCATTCGGGGGAACTGAAAAACCGGGCAGAGAAACTTAGATGTGGTGAGACTGGGAGCCAAGTGTGTATCTTCAGAAAGAGAAAGGACGTTGAAAGCAGCTTGGGGTCTTGGACCCAGTATCTTCTGGTTCAAGGGCACATGCTCTGCAATGAGACTCTTTGGGCATGTGCTTCATACTTTGCCTGAATTTGAAGCTCTTTGAAATCTAGGATGTCTTATCCAGTGTCTTGCACTTTGGAAAATAGTGAGTAGGTATTTTTTGTGTGAACACATGGTCAAGGCAATGTTAAGGGAAAACTGCTTGGTTATGGCACACAATGGATTGGAGCATAGGAACCGGAATCAGGACTTGAGCCTGATCACGTTAGGGGCTGTAGAGGCTGAGAAGTGACCAAGTGCTGGTGGAAGTGATTATTCGGGTACATGAGGAAAGCAGTTCTGGAACTACAGATTTTCATGAGGCATTCTTTATTCAGGAAAGTTGTAGGATTTAATAGTTACTTGTTAGTGTCACACAGCATCTCTGATTTTCTTAGGCATTGTTGTATGTTTTCTAGCTTTATGAAATGTGGGTAGTCTTCACATTGTATTTCTAACCTTCCTAATTAAAGATGATATTTATAGTGATCACTGTCTTAATAAATGTGATTGGAAAACTTACATATAATCAGCATACATATTGTTCATATACAGAGCTTGCAGTGATGTCTCTGGGGTCTGTCCCTCTTCAGCCCTAGTGAACCTCTCTTTTCTGTACTACTGAATCTGGCATCACAGATTGTTCTTTGTCATTTATGGCTGACATTTGATGAACTAACTAGGTATCAGAGACATTAAGCCAGTAATTATTTACTTAGTTCTTGCCAGAACCCATCACCCTGCTGGATGCATAACATTTTGGCTGTTTGAATATGTATGGTACATGGTGAGCACTTGCCCGTCAGGTGTCTGAGATGGTCTCCCTGGGGGGACTTGTTAGCTGGAGTTCCCAGCTAGTGCCGTCCTACTCCCCCCCCCCCCCCCCCCCCCCCCCCCC
>LNAC01000037.1:6180207-6191368 GCA_002007465.1 Ailurus styani | reverse complement strand
CCCCCCCCCCCCCCCCCCGCCACTTCCTGGCCAGTACTTCTGTTTACTAGACTCATTCTCACGATCTGGGTTTGTCTTATGGATTCTTGTGTTTTGAGAGCTCCTATTGCCTGGTAGACTTGACAGAGAGCAACGCCTTGAGAAAGCCACATAGAGGAACGAGCCTCTCTCAGATTCAAAGAGAAAATGGCTTGAATAGTGAGTAACCTGGAGTGACCCTGCACACAGGCTTTCCCTAGAGCAGGCACTCATTAAGGCGTGGGGAACAAAGAGTGACTCCACTCTGTCATTTTCATGCCCTACTACTTTTGAAAATGTGTGTTGGGGGTGGTAATGAGTGGAAGATAATGGGAGAAGGTGGCAGTAGACTGGAGGAGGGAAGGAGCTGGGATAGGTTATAATGAGAGAAAGCAAATGAGTCTCCGTACTTCTCTATGCTGCCTGCCTGGTGCTAACAGTTTTCTGATCCCATCTTCTAACTCAGTAAAGTGATGGTGGTCCCCCGGGACTGGTCAAGTTTCTGAATATGCTGCTTGCACAACTAATTGTACACTTGTAGTATTTTGGGGTTGTTTGTTTTCAAGATATAGCCTAATAGAGTTTCTGTACATAGTTGAAAAGGTGTGGAACCAAGGATAAAGGCTCATCTGTCCACTGGTTAAAGTAATTTTAATGGCACATGTAAATTATCCAATTAGGTTCAATGTCTGTTTATCCTTCTCTAAGAAAAAGCCCCATTTATAAGTTAAAGCCACCAGCAGTTGAAATTTCAATAAGCTGTATCTCTTGGTTTTTTCTTTTCAGTAAACTTTAAAAGAGAGTGAGAATAAATATATTTTATTGTTGGCACAGTTCCTTACCCCTATTTCTGAAGGTTTTCTTTTACTCTGTAACTGGAAACGCCTCAGCTAAAGTAGAAACTGGTGTCGGGTGTTTCTGGATTACATTTTGAGATAAACCAGAATTCCTACCTGAACACAGGTGTGTACTGCTTCAGTCCTGATTGGTTGGCGATTCTTTTACAAAGTATACAAAAGACAATTTGTGAATTTATCTTGGTGGGTGGTTGTGGCTGGTGTTGGCTTGGTTGCTGTGGTCATCTTGACCAGTAGTTATTTATTTACATAATTTTTTCACCAACAGAAAGTACACGGAGTGCTTTGACTTCCTGGAAAAAGAGCTTTGATTTTTGCCTTAATCTTATTACCGAATTAGTCAACACACTCTTTTCCTACAAAAAGCTCTTTTAATTATTTTTCTTTTCTGCTTGCTCTCCAATTCTTTGTCCTTAAGTAAGAATGCCTGAATGTTGTTCTGTCCTAAGGATCCCACTTCTGTTTGATTTTTAAGCCATTTTGAGACACCTTGTTGCATTTGGGGCATTCTTGTGTGCTACTGATGTTTTCTGAAGCTGGCGAGGTTGGGATTTTTCTCCATCAACATTCCTTCGGATCATCAGACCTTGGTTACATCCCACACATGGGGGTTTGTGTTAGTTTATCCACTTGATCTGTGTGCTTGTGTCATTGGAACCATGGAAAAGTTCCATAGCTAATTTTAGAAATCAGCTTGAAGGTTACATGTCAAATTAAACTAATAAAGGTTGGAACAAAAATCCAATTAGTAATATTTCCTCTAATTTCTGAGCAAGTTAAGCTAGGTTGTTCTATAACAAATGCTTCTTTGGGATGGAGTAAGGAATCTTATACAGTGGAACTATAGTGTGAATGTCTTGAGTTTTTCAATGCCAGAAAAGTTTACTTGTACTTGACTTTCTAAGTCAGTGACTTTCAAAGGTTTTGCCTGTGTCTTGAGTAATAAGTACACTTTAGATTGGTTTATACTTCACACATTGCATATACGGTTGACCCTTGAACAACGTGGGTTTGAATTCAGTGGGCCTGCTTATATGTGGACTTTTTTCTAATAAATTACAGTACAGTACCATAAATGTATGTTCTCTTCCTTATGTTTTTCTTGTTTTCTTTTCTCTAGCTTACTTTAATGTAAGAATACAGCATATAATACATACAACATCCAAAATAAGTATTCATCGACTTTATGTAACTGGTAAGGTTTCCAGTCAATGGTAGACTATTTAGTAGTAGTTAAGTTATTGGAGAGTTCAAAAGTTGCACAAAGATTTTCAACTGTGTGGGATTGGGAGGGGTGGGGGAGGAGTTGGTGTGCTTAATCCTCATGTTGTTCAAGGGTCAACTGAACACACGTACTCACGCGCACACACACACAAAATGAAGTAAAAAGTGTTATGAAGCTATTTCATTATTGCGTGACACCATGTGATACTATTTTTCTCTTTTGTTTTATTCTATGTGATTAGGCAGAAAATGTCAGTCCTGACCTACTGAAGTGATGACTCCCTTGTTGGGTCACAGCCTTCAGTTGGCAGAATGTTGCTTTCAGTAGACTTCACTTCTTTTGGTAGGTTCTTAATAGGTTTGTGTACCAGGTCGCTCCTTCACAATGTTTAGAAGTTACACACTATGATGGAGTTTCTGTGAATAGTCCACTGTCATATCAGTGTGCTAAAAAGGTCTCGCATATCTGAGGTGTCTCGAGATGTGGTGTGGATTTTGGTGCATCTCAGAAATCATCTGCTCTGAGAACTGACCTTACGATCATGAGCTTGTAAGCATTCTCTGCAGTAAGTCCTCTTCTAGGTTGACCTCTGCACCCTTACCCATGACCATGTCAGTGAATAAGGGTAAATGCTTAAAAATTAGGCAGGACTGAAGGATTTCTGGTGTAAACCTTGTTGCCTGATGGAGCACAGTGTCACAGAGCCTGCCCTCAGCAGATTATGTGCACCTGCTAACCCACCCAAGGGAAAGCTCATGGATAGCAATGTCTGATGAATTTCTGCCTCATTCTGGAGATTTCTCTGTCATTATGCCTACTGTCTATCTCCCTTAGAGGAAAATCAGTTGAGAAGTTGAGGCCATTTAACTTCACTTTCGAATTGTTGGACTCTAGCCTATATCTGTCAGACATCTGATGTCTGATTGGAGGGAAAGCTGCATTTTCTTTGAAACATAAGTTTACTGTAAAAAACTGGTAATTGGTTAGAGATACTTTCCTAAATTGTGATCACATGGACTACATGTTAGCTTATATAAAATGTTAGAGGAACATGCCTTTTATTTGTTGGTATTTTCATATAGCAAAACTTGCCTCATTCATCTTTCAGAATTTTAAAACAATTAAAAATATTTTTTATGAACATCGTTCTGAGGTATACTCTGCAGATAGAGTCTGTTTGCAGGTTATAGTGTGCACAGTATTCACACAGGTGTGGCCTTATTCCACTGTTACGACAGTCCTGTGAGATGGGCAGAACAAATGGCATTATCCCCTTTTGGGGCAAGAAAGCAGTCCCTGAAAGATTAAGTGACTTACCTGAAGCCATATAGATAATAATGGTATAGATTGGATTTGAGTCCACTTCCTCCTTTTTTTAAAAAAATTTTTATTATGTTATGTTAGTCACCATACAGTATATCATTAGTTTTTGATGTAGTGTTCCATGATTCATTGTTTGCATAGAACACCCAGTGCTCCTTCGATCCGTGCCCTCCTTAATACCCATCTCCAGGTTCACCCATCCCCCCCTCTCCCCCCTCCCCCTTCCCTCTAAAACCCTTAGTTTGTTTCCCGGATCCATAGTCCTCCATGGTTTGTCTCCCCCTCTGATTTCCCCGCCTTCATGTTTCCCTCCCTTCTCCTAATGTCCTCCTTGCCTTATGTTCCTTATTCCTTATGTTCTTATGTTCCACACATAAGTGAAACCATATGGTAATTGTCTTTCTCTGCTTGTCGAGTCCACTTCTTGTGACCTAGACCCACACTCTTTCCATAACACCACGCAATGTCTCTGCTCGATCCTCAGCACATTCGAGCCTCGTTCTGATGCTTTGGTGTTGCCATGAATAGTCACGGAGCCTGTGAGAACCTGGTGACACCCTGGTGGCTGCTGAGATTTGTAAGGATCTTTGCTTTGGCATGAAGCAGGTCTCCACTGCCTGCCGCCTCTGCTGCTTTGGCCGTATGGCTCTCAGCTCTCTTTCTCCAGGTAGTTGTGCCCGCCTCTTGTCCTTGCCACTGTCTGATTTGCTATTTCTAATTTGCTACCTGGTGTGGAGGGTCTGGGCAATCCAGTTGATGGCGACAGTGCCGGTCAAAAGACGATGATGAGATCCTGAGCCATGATCCTATGAGTGATGCTCTCTGGTCAGAGACCCTTTTGGCTTCTTCCTTCCTGGCTGTATTTTGAGTGGTTGAGTTTGTCGGAAAAGTGATCTCTTGATAAGTAGGATATGGCTATAGTATGTAAATATGTTTTTTACATGTTTATCTTGTGTTGGCTTTTCTTCTTGGTACAGTTGAATAAAGCACATGGTTGCATTAATGCTATGAAATTGTGACTATATTTGGGTATCTTAGTTCTTTTTGTAAACGTTAGATTTTAAACACGTCTATAAAATCACTCTTAGTTTTCAGGTAGGATTACTGCCTTGTTTGACTTAATCAGCAAGTATAGCTTTGCTGCTTTTAAGCTGGGTTTCACCATTAACCACTCTCTCTAATAATGTGTGATGTTCTGGCTCTGTTCTCTCTCTCTCTCCTCTCTTCGTCCCAGCTGATACTTGGACACCACGTATATTTTCTTGTTTTCCATATGGTTGGAATTGCTTCCCCAAATATTCGATTTCATATCTTCTTGTCATCTACTTCAAAATGTAAAAAAAAAAGAAAAAAAATGGTGACAATGAGACCATATTTCTATGACTGAAACCAGTTCTTCTCCACTGAATATTTTTAGTCAAACACTATAAATGGCATTTGATCCTCACTAACACAAATGGGAGTTATATAAAATGTGACTGAAAAAGCTATTTGACTATTATCTTTTCTGTGAATTTCTTAATAAACCACTAATATCTCAATACTCAGAAATAACATGATCTTTTAATAGTCTATTTGAAATGCTGCAATCCCCATTTTGCATCCTAGGCCCCATAGTAGTATCTCAGTAAGTACTTAGATTTATACACAGGAGAGCTCCAAAAATATTGGGATGCAATTTGAGTAAGTTGAAAGTAGAATTGAAAAAAATTTTTTTTCCTGTGACTCAAGAAATGAGGCTCAGAAAAAAGTAACAATTTCAAAAAGCACTGTTATCCTTCCTCTCATTCTCCAAATATTAGAGAATGAATAAAAGATGCTCACTCCTGATGTCAGAACAAAAGCTTTTGATAGCCAATATAGTTATTATATGTTTTGTTTGAAAAGTCTCAGAGATAGTAATTGTAAAAATGTCTTTCTTTTCAGATAAAAGTGAAATTTCAAATAAAAGTCTGTTTTGTGTCTACCGAATTCGAAAACCCAACTTTAGCAATTATTTGGAAGTAGTGACTGTGTATTTTCCCCTCTTACTGTCATTTAAGAGTATTTTAGTAAGTATTTGTATATAGTCTCTCAATTGGAGCTGTGAGGGGATCGAAGCAGTTACCTCGACAAAGTAAGACTAAGCTGTTAGGGCTGGGAGGAACCTCCGAGAGGCCCGTCTGCTTCCTTGCTGGAAGATAATCAAGGATCCACATAGCTGGCTGCGGACCCTACAGCAGACCGGGACCCAGTTAGGCTGTGTCCTCGCTTTCCTTTCTTCTCTCTTCAGTGGTTTTGAGATTTTGTTCCTTTCCATTCATTCCTTTAGTTTTGACATTGCTGATGGCTCTGTGAAGGTCAAGTGACAGATCCTTTGCTGACCTTACAGGGTGGGTTTTGGAAGCTTTTCATTCACTCTGTAGCACACAGAAAGTTTTCTTAAGTAGATCCGCAGAAGTTGGGCAACTTACTAATGATGGCAAAGGCAGAAGGGGGATAACATCAGCCTTGAGAACACACTCTGTGGTGTCACTTTTATTCCCTTACAAAAGTAAAAATTCATTTAGCTTTCAAAGAATTGAAGGAAAAAAATCTTAAACTAAGCCTCCCTCTCCCCCCTGCGCGTGCGTGCGCACACACACGTGCACACACACACGCACACACACGCGCACACACACACACACACACACCCCAAAACAGAAAACCCCAAGGGCTCTGGGCTGTTCCCTTTCTTTGGTATGAACTGAAGTCCTCAGAGACAGTCAGATAACTTAATAGAGCTGTCAGAAGCCCATCTGCTTCAAAATGAGTGCATTTTAAAACTTTACATGTAGTATTCTATTTTTGACATATAACTTTTTTCCTCTTGAGGGGCCATAGATTTACTGTTGTTAATAACTGTCATTCATTTGCAGAGATGCATTAAATAAAGAAAGAACACAAAGTAAATGCCGGCCGTTGCATTGACAGAATTGTAGGTGACTTTTAGTAGGACTTACCTTTCTGATGTCACCCAGAGAAGGGAGAGGGCAAGAGAAGGAAAGACAAGCAGAGGGGGAGGGAAGGAGGAAGAGGAAGAGGTAAAACAAAACTAAAAAAAGGGAAAGGCTTAGATCTGTCTAGCGCGATCAGAGGGGAGGATCAGAAAAGATCCTGTTTCTGTGGCTTGCTGTGTTCTCTGTGGATCTTGTAACTCTGTGATTATCATGCACCGTGGCAAGACGCCACCCTCAAATTGGTCTGCCAATTTGAAGAATCATTTTCTTGCTTATTTTTAAACTCCTAAGGACAGGGAAAAAGACGGAGGGAGCCTAAATGGTGTGGTTTCCTCCGACCATTATTGTTGTAAATCCTATGGGTCCTAAAATAACTGGCTATTCCTGGAGTTTCAAACTGCCTGGCTTCTCCAAAGACTTGGCACTTGAACGGGAAATGATTAGCTTCTTCCTTTAAACCTTGTCACCACGGTTTAAGTGGGTCACAAGTTGGAGAATGTGATTTCAGAAATAAACTACCTTTTTTTATGGAAATCCTCTAGTTCTTTATAAAACTTTGAGCTTTTCCAACACATAGTTGGCTATAAAATAAAGCGTTTCAAATTTATACGTCTTAAGTAACTTAAATATAAGAGTAAGTATTCAGTTGCCCAGGCAGAAATTATCAAGAGCCTGGGCATTTTAACTTGGTACATCTTCCTTTAATTTTTATCTTTTTGCTTGATGATTAAAGTTGGTTACAGCCCAGTTACTCTCTGGTTATGGGCTTATGTTTTATTAACAAGTTAACTGTGGCAGAACTTGTGTTCCTCTTGGTTGGCTGGTACATGATCTTGAGTGATTCTGCTTTGTAGACTGACTTCTCTTTAGAATGATTGAGGAGGGTAATTTTGTGGGCGGAAGAGTTGCACCTGTTTCTGAGGCTGAAGATTGGTTATTGTTTTAACTTCCTCAGATTACTCAGATGTTTAGGGGAAAATGATACAAATGACCTCTTTATTTTAGGTTGGCTTTTTTTTTTTAGGGGGTTGCCATTGATGTGTTTATCTTGGGAGTTACATGTGAATGAAACATACAGCATGAAAGGATATGAAGTTATTTTTATGTGCTTTAAACTTAGACTTTCCAAATATGCACATATTAGGCATATTGACAATGGCAAAGCTTTAAGAAAATGACATTTAGACTCTAGGGTTTTTTTTCCCTCCTATAATATGTTTAACTAGGAAAGGGGACTTGGGGTCACTATTATGATATTTTTTGGTATCCTCCCTCCCAGCTGGACACACTGACTTCCACATTCTTGTATGGATACTTTCAAAAACAATTTTTTTTCTTTTCCACTTCCGTGATCCTTCAAACATTTAATTAGGCTGAATGAGAATAGGAAAAACTTCTTTCTGAGTTTGTTGGAGAACTTGTCTTCAGAGAGAATGGTATTTGTGTTTGTGGGTTTGAAAATGTGGCCTCTTTAGACTTTTAGCCTTTTTTTATGTTGAGGCATAATTTACACATAACATTATATTAGTTTGAGGTGTAGAAGGTAATGATTTGATATTTGTATATATTGTGATAGGCTGTTAAAGAAATGATGACTTAGGGACACCTGGGTGGCTCAGTTGGTTAATAAGCATCTGCCTTCAGCTCAGGGTCCAGGGATCAAGTCCTGCATCTGGCTCCATGCTCAGCCTGCTTCTCCCTCTGCCTCTCCCCCTTGCTTGTGCTCTCTCTCTCAAATAAATAAATAGTCTTTTTTTTTTTAAGAAATAATAATTTATAAAAATTCTACCATCAGTTTAACTATTAATGATCAGTAACTTATTTAATAAGGAATTTCAGTATAGTTATATGTAAGGAAAATATGTATTTAATTTTAAGGGCTATGTTAAATATTTTTATGATGTCTTATAACAATCATTATGCTATTGGATATGTATCTCGCCCAGTTTTTATACACTTTCCACTATTTTGCTTTTGGACTAAATATTGACGTGATAATAATTGTGGTTTATGTTACAAACATTGACCGTCTGTTCTGGTTCAGGTATCCAACGGGGCATTGGAGGTTAAGTAAGAATGAGCAGGTCCCTACTTCGAGGACTTCTTGTAGGTGGGCAGACAGAATTGAGACACTCTGGTCGCTGCACAGAAACAGTGCTGCGGTGACTTAAGGAGAGACTGAGAAGAACAAGGTCTGAAGACTTAAGAGAAGTAGAAACAGGTGGTGGAGGTGGGGGCTGCATTTTAGTTGAAAGAAATGATCGTCTGATCAAAGACAGTGGATGTATGAAGCCATACAGAATATGGCACAAAGCCTGCTGACAGCGCCCCTGAAGGGGGAGACGGCCAGATAATTTTGGGAAAAGAGTTGAATCCAAGCGTCAGACAGACAGGCTTTTATTGCTAGATGAGGAATTTGAGGTTTATTCTTACCTTGTTTTTTATATAAGTGGAGATATCATCATCATTATCATCATTATTGGTTATTTTCCTAAAGACGAGAATAGGGCAATTGGAGAGGTGTAGTAGGTATGAAAACAGATTAAGAGATCAGATTTAGAAAGAAAAAGTACACTACTGTAAAGGAAGCAAGGAGTGTTATAGCTTGGAGAAACATTTCAGCCATGGGTAGAACCTTTGGAAGCTCATCAGGCAGGACGGATGGAGCACGGTTGCAGAGCGAAGCCTCGTCCCGGCTGCGGTTGCTCACGAGGCGTACCGTGTTTCTGACGCACTGGGCAGACGTACAGACGGGAGCCCAGTGGACGGCGGTGGAGGCAGGGCAAGTCTGCACAGCTAAGAGAGATCAGGAAAGGCTCTACGATCATCTACGCTAGGAGCTCAGGTCAGCTTGGAAACTCATTAGATTCCCTGGGGAAAAAAGAACCAGAGGGACCCAAGAGTTCTTAACAAAAAGAAAATCAAGTAATTTGGCTGTTAGGAGAGCCAGGGCGGCGTGAATGAGACGAGCGAACGATTTCACGGTGAAGAGCCAAACGAGGGCTGCTTTCTTGGCCGTGACTAAGAACTGACTCGGGAAAGCGTATTTTAAAATGTCCAGTTAGAGCAGACCTTCCTTGATTCCTGGGGGAAATATGGTGACCTACGAGAGGCTCCTGAGGCCAGAAGCCACCGAGGAACCCTAGTGAAGCGTTTGCCGCTCCCCTCGCGCTCTGTACCGGGTTCGGGTCCAGCACAGAGCAACCCGTCTCTTTAGCGAGCCGGGGTTCCGATACCTCCTTCGAGAATGGTCGCCCTGGGATCAAGTAGCTCATCCCTGCCTCCAGAGTGCAGAAGAATCCAACAGGAGACAGGGTCTGATGATGATAGGAAGAGGAAGTGTCTAGAGCAAAGACCCGCGTCCAGGTTTTTGTTGGATGAACTAACGCTGCTACAGAAGGGACCCGACTGGGGCACCGAAGTGGGGGAGCTAGCCGGAGAAAACGTGAAATTAGCCAACTTAAAGTTATAATGCTGTCGTATTTTTTCTTCTTTCTCTTGAGCCTGTGGTAGTATCCAGAAAAAATATCCAGAAAAATAAATATGCAGAAAAACTCAGAATGTTGGTAAAAGCTGCAGTTTTATAGGACAGTGGGGGAGCTGGGAATGACTAAGCCTTTCCAAAGATGTTCAGACGCTGCCACTCAGCCTGGGCTGCCAGAGGGACTTCCTCTCTGGTCATTCTGATCTTAAAAGTATCGGAAAGTTTCAGCGTCTTCAGTCTCTTGTAGTATAGGAGAAAATGAAACATGGTGTTTGGGAATATGTCTTTAATCTCCTCTGACTTTTAAAGCCCTGAGGTGCATGCCTAGAGATGGACGTATGAAGACAGGCCTTACCTGGTGGAATACTTTTCTGGTTCGTGTGAAACAAACCGTGGAATGGGTGTAGAGAACAGTTTTCTCATCTTTGTCTGACTTTTTTGGTAAGGTAAGAGTCCAGGTGCATAGAAAGAAAACTTGGTTTTGCCTGTTTTTCTTGAATAAGTCTGTCTTGTGTTTTCCCAGCAGCAAAGTAGACTTTGAGTCTATCCAGATTCACTCATTTAATGTATCATGTAAATTAATTCCTAATTGACTCATATCCTCACTATTTTATTAAAACAAGAGCAATTTTTCTTTTTCTTTTTCTTTTTTTTTTTAAGCACCAAGTTTCATAGCACTGGAGTAGTTTGGAAGATGTAAGGATCTAAAAATTTTTGGCTGTTTGTGTGGTTACCACTCCCTCTGGCTGAGATAATAATGTTAAACTTTAACATGATGCTGGATGTTGTAATCCTCCAAGGGAGAGAAGTGGTTGTGCTCGAAGGTCATAGCTGGCAAAGACACCTGTGTCCTGTCCAGAGGGCGGTGGATTCTGCAAGCATACGTTGTCCCAGGCCTGCGCCCCTCAGGCCGGCTTCTCAGCAGCACTCATCGGTAGCCACAGATCATAATCATTTTTATGGGTAGTTCTTACTTTTTTCCCCCTAGATTGAACAGTGTGCCTTTTCATGTTTTATTTCTCAGACACATTCACAGTTGTTTGATGGTAAAACTAAGGGATTTTTTAAAATATCTCTATATAATGTTATATTTGATATTAATAAAAGCATATTCCATTTCCATGGCTTGAGTTTAGTGCTGTGACCTTTTCAGATAGATGATACCTATAATTTCTCTAATAGAAGATGGTATTCGTGCTATTTAGGAGTATTATAGGAAGATTTTTTAAAAAGATTTTATTTATTGGGCGCCTGGGTGGCTCAGTGGGTTAAAGCC
>LNAC01000037.1:6055148-6180100 GCA_002007465.1 Ailurus styani | reverse complement strand
GACACAGAGAGATCACAAGTAGGCAGAGAGGCAGGCAGAGAGAGAGGAGGAAGCAGGCTCCATTCTGAGCAGGGAGCCTGACNGAGAGGAGGAAGCAGGCTCCATTCTGAGCAGGGAGCCTGACGCAGGGCTCGATCCCAGGACTCTGAGATCATGACCTGAGCCGAAGGCAGAGGCTTTAACCCACTGAGCCACCCAGGCGCCCCGATTTTTTTTTTTTTCAGTAAAAATTTAGCCACAGTAGCATGGAAGAAACAGGCTTTAAGCCCATGTAATTATGAATTGAAGTTAGTTTAAAAAGAAAAAAAAATAGTTCCCTTTCTCCCAGATTGCTTACCTTGCTAAATGTATTAGTTTCCTAGAGCTGCTGTAACGACTTACAGCAAATGGGTGGCTTAAAACGACAGAAATTTATTCTCTCACAATTCAGGAGGCCGGAAGTCTGAAATCAAGATGTCCGCAGGGCTATGCTCCCTCCAGAGGCTCAGGGACTCTTAGAGTTAATTTAGTTCCCACATCCAGGGAGCATGTTTACAGCTCAGAAATTGCTGTAGAGACCAGCTAGATAGTGCTATAGATGTGGCTGCAATCAGGTTCTCTTTGCTTTCCAGTTCAGTGTTCTTTCTAGCATATAAAGTCTCCTGTATATGGAAAAGTTTGACTGTGAGTATTCAGAGTGCTGGTAAACGCATGTAAGCCCCCCAAACTCTGTGCGCTGACCTGTGTTCAGAAGTCTTAATTCTCCAACCTGTAGAAGTTCTCTCTCTCTGTGCAACTTAAAAAGCCAAATCCAACCCAAAAGAATACTTTCAGGAATACCTTAGCAATTCATAAATTGCACAGGAGACACTCACCCCCACTGCCACCCCGTGCAATCAGGAAAGGATAAGGAATGACTCTGCCCATCTGTGGGGCAGGTCACGTAGTGAGATAGAAAGGCTAGGTCAGGTGGCTTGATTTTGATCTTGCTTCAGCTCACTGCTGGTTAGTTGACCAAATCATCTCATCTCTGGACCCTTTTACCAGATAAGATGAGCGATAATGTTCCTTCCCATTCTGTTCTAAGGGTTAATATCACTGTTTTTCATTCCACATGCAGGTTGTTTTTCACCCCAGCAGCTTCTGGCTAGGAACCTCTTAACATTTTTTTGTGCTCATAGCAACTAGTGCCGTGATTTCCTCACGGTAGGGAATTTATTAACCGGGCACCGCTGGCAATACTGGAAGATGAGGAGTGGAAACCAAATGAGGGTATGCTGAATGGTATGTGAGAAGCCAAAAGACACAGAGCATAGCATCTACCCCGTGTCACAAGGGCTGCAGCGAGCACCCCAGGACACAGACAGATAGATTGGTTCTGTGAGTCAGTTTCCTGCATCCCGTGGAGTCAAGAGGAAGACCTGCACACAGCAACGGGCCTCGCAAACAATGGCCACTTCCGGTGGCCAGGGGGTTCAAGAGTCTCCGAGCATCTGGAGGGCACTCACAGTTCAGACAGTGCTTTCAAGCAGGGTGCTCCCGAGGCCACATTTGTAGACCGTTTCTCTTTAGATAAGCAGTAAAGTTCCTTCAATGGCTTTTTAACCCATGCTAAAAAGTTTACAGTAATCTTGAACTCAGCAGAGTGAATTTAACTCTTGGGTGGAAGAGAAATTAACAGTCCAACTATCACTACAGCAGAGTGAGAAATTCACATCCTCCGATGCCGATGTAAGTGCACTGATCTTTGTTTCCTCGTCTGAGAAGGGCCAATGCCATGGAAGTGTAACACGTTTCGGATTTGTATCCTAACACTCCAGTTTATTACTAGCAGTGGTAGTAGTAATGATGACAGTCAACACTTCCACAGTGCTTACTCTTTGTTCGACACTGTGGAGTGCTTCACAAAGATCCACCCGTTTATCTTGACTCCGACAGCTGTTTGCAGAGTTTCACACCATGATGTTCAGGGCTAATTATGTCCCAGTATATGAATTGTTCTATGCCAGGAAAAAAAAAAAGTTAAGAGTATGAGTAACAAAAGAATAATGAGGTCAAAGAATAGGAGTCATAATTAATAGCAAAGAGTTAAACCGAATCAAGTGATTTCCTTTTTGTGCTGTCGATCACGTGAGGTCCTGCATCTGGTGCAATGGAAAATGCTGATAAGACAAACAAATGGGCTTGCCCTGACGCGGGTCTGCACTGGACTGAGTGAACAGTGACCGCTCAGCCCCGGCGCCCCTCACTCTCCAAGATGATCCTGGCTGATTCCATGGTGTGAAACAGCGTATGAGAGATAGGGAGGTGTCGGCAGCTCAGCCCAGAAAGCCGGGGATTGGGCAGTGGCTTCCTGTAATCACAGTTGCTGGCTGACTGCCCCGCTCTCTGGCAGTGAACGTGGGGAGGTGGGCTGGGAGACAGCTGTGCCTAGCACTGCAGCCTCCATGGGACGGTAGAGTGCCAGCCCCCCATGGAACTGCTTCAGAATGTTCTGCCTCAAAGGTGAGGGGGCTTTGGGTCCATCTGGGTGGTAAAGTTTCTGTTGGGAAAACGATCATCTAGCATCAGAGTCTAACTCACAGTGCTAACCTAGCACTTTTAAAATCAAAGTTTGGGGGAGTTTGCAAGTACGAAAGTGAAAAATGTCATTGTTCTTTTTCGTTGTTGTTGCAAACAGGAAGAAAGACCTCCTGCTGGGGAGGTGGAATTTTCTTTTAGATAGAAAGGATATTTCTCTGTTTGGATGTGTTTTGTATGCATTTTGTCATTGAAAAGAAGTAGTTACAAGTTTAGAATTAGGGAAACTTAATGAAAGTAGGAATGGTTTACAGTTGTAGCATGAGTTCTATCAGAGAAGTTTTTATGGGGTAAGGGGTAAGTTACTCCTGTAAATGATCAGAGTGAATGGGAAGGGGAAAGCAATTCTATTGCTTGAAGCTTTAATGTGTGAATTCAGGAATGAAATTAATTTTATTGGAGAACGTACTTCTTGTTCTAGCTATGTATGGATGATAGTGCTTGCTACGTACTGTAAGATGGAGAACGTACGAGTATATAGAGAGACTCTCTGATTAGTTAGGCAGTGTTTTCTCTTTTTAGGCAATTATTTTTTCTTCAAACTCTATTTTTGTTCTAACTCTTACCTTAATGTAATTAATTTAGACATTTGAGAGTGTGTTTGTCTATAAGATTGTTGGAATGGAAGAGTTAAAATTAATTCTCTTGGAACCCGAGTAGACTATTTTGTTCATATCTTTCAGTGTATGTCATTCTGTTGATGGGAAATTCTTGACAGCTTTTCAATTTTTGGAAATGAAGTGGTCCTGGCCGGCTTGCTTTGCTGATTTCTTCTTGCCCACAAAGCCCATTAATGAGTTCTAGGCATGGATTCTTTAGTTTCTACCTTTACAGATTTAACTCTAATTTGACACCTTAAAAACCACCAGTGTCTTTAATATGAAACTTGGAGTTTGGTATATTTGTTTCTATGGTTGGTATAAATTTGATGAAATCAAGGGGGGTAAAAACAAACAAGAGCATCACATTCTTCTCTCCCTAAGAATTCAATTAGTTCTTCCTATAGGGAGTTTCTAGTTGCAGTGGGTTTCTGAAGAGCTCTGTTTAAGACTGAAAGGCATTTGAATAGCTCTAAAAAATAATTTTAGATGAAATGAGTTATGGGCTCTCAAAGTACTGTTTGTTAAAAAATTGTTTGCTCAAAAAAAATGTAACTCTGAGGAGCCAGAATTACGGGAGGAGGGTGTAGGCTAACCTGGTGTAATTTCCACAGTGTAGTTGAAATCATTATGATCTAATGATAGTGTAAGATTTGGGATTTTTAATTGAATGCAGGTGTGGAGTTGTTGCAGGGTATGACTTCTGCAGCTTCAACATATTTGTCTCCACCCATTCCCATAACAGCAATTTCATTTTATTAAAGAATCTATCAATTTCATGCACTCTTAGTTTCCGTGGTAACTTGGGAAATTTTAGAAAGTCAAGTGAATGGCATGTGATGACAAGCGAGTACTTTTGTGCTGAAGTGTGTGTTCAAATCAGGAATCCACAGTCCCCTTTAAAGCCTACTTTCTGATCTGCCAGCAGCCAGGACAAACAGTTGACATTTGGCTCTCTTCCTGTGATTTATAGCCTCTTGATTTACAATAATGATTTTTAGGTTGCCCTTCCGTGCTTCCTATGAGGCAAACTCATGAGAAAGTAATGGTGAGTGAGACTGAACACAGGAATATGAAGGGCTACTTGCGGACGCTCTATGTTTCTTATTGTGTGTTTCCCTCTGTTGGAGACTTTTTCAGGGGCTTCCATTAATTGGCCTATTTCTATGGCTAGCTGAGGTTCTAAGGGCTCTTGAGTCTGTGGTTATGATTGGCATTGACATTGAAGGAAAACCTGATTGTTTGGGTAAATCATGTTCCTGCGTATTTTTTTTAATTGTTGAGAGGAAACATTCCCATCAGACAGTCTCCCACATTGCCGCAGGGTTTCTCTAATCCATTTAGACTGTTTATTTCTAAAGTCATGTCTACTCAGCTTTTGGTCAGTTTAGTTCTAGAAAAGGTGCCTTCTTGGAAGAGAGATGTCATCTTTGTCATTGCTGTCTGCTGTTATAACTCACAGAGTTGTAGTCACTCTCTATTATTGCTGTTGAAGTAGCTCAGATCCATTCACTCCACCCAAGTTCATTTTGTATGAACAATGTCTCAGCTCCCAGTCTCTCAGAAGATGTTCTCTTAAGTTCTGCCAAGGGCCCTGTGGTTAACAAAGCTCTGGTGTGTTGTTCCTTCATTGTGTAATCAGTGATCCACTATGGTCTAGGAAGTGAGTTTCCGGCTAATCAAGTAATATGATTAACAGTTAACTACCATGCATGTATTGTAAACCATTTGTGGATTACGCTATTCAAAATATTAGAATAGAATATTTTTACCACTAATACTGAGTGGAACACAAGTTTCTCTGAGATGATTCAGAATGCAAATTTCTTAATTACAGCATTCCAGCTTCATCTTTGTAAATATGAATTATCTTTGCAGTGCATCTCTAACTGGGAAGACTATTTTTTTTCCTTTTAGTTTCCAACCCATCACAGACAGATATTTTATAAAACAACATTATGTGTTATGTGATATCACCAGCATGTCAAACAGCTATACGAGTCCTTAAGCATTTAATCTTGTTGCCTGTAGTACTCTGGTTGCAGGCTGGTAGCAAAGCATTGGCCAGTTGGCACTGGTTAGTAGACAAATCTGGATTCGTTTCCTAGAGCTTCTGTAACAAATTACCAGTAGGTAAGTGGCTTAAAACAGAAATTTCTTCTCTCATAATCTAGAGGCTAGAATCCAAAATCAAGGTATTGACAGGGTCATGTCCCCTCTGAAGTCTCTTACGGAGGGTCTTTCCTTGCTTCTTTCAGTTTCTGGTGGCCTCGGGTATTTCTTGGCTGGTTGTAGCATCTCAGGCCCTGTTTTCATATGACCTCCTTCTTGGGGTATCTGTAATTCTTACATAAGGACATGTGTCATTGGATGTCAGGCCCACCCTAATGCAGTATATGACCTCATCTTTAATGATTACATCTGCAAGGACTCTCTTTCCAAATAAGGCCACATTCTGAGGTTCTTGGTGGATGTGGATTTCTATGTGGATGGGGACACTATTCAACCCATTAGAGCGGACCATGTGTAAAATCGCACCGATCGAAGGTAGCCTTATAGGAGGTGTATTTAATGGCGAGCGCAGCACTGTAAGGATGACTGTCCAGCATAGCTGCTTGGATGCTGCACTTGAAGTTTTGACGCAAGCTTAAGACAGGTTTGTGTGTGCAGGGAGAAGGGTGAAGCATGTACCTAATATGGTCAGTAGCCCTAAAGAAAATGTTGCCTGTTTCTTTCCTATAAATGATTCAGTTTTCTTCATGAACTCTTATCCTGCTGAGAACGGGAAAAACAAAAGACAAAATTGAACTTGGTTCACTACAGTCATCTCAGTGTGAGCCAACATTTAAACAGTTGCATTAGATAGCTCAGTCCGTTGGATGACTCAGTCTTTCAGAATTCTCCTGTTATCCCCCTTCTCTCCAAAGTGGATTTTGTTGCTTAGTCTTCTGCTTATTAATATAGCACAAGTGATGCTCGCTAAATTACGTACTTTTGAATCATTGTCCTATTCGTGACATAATTTTAAAAATTGTAAAGCAATTTATATACATAGTTGAGTTTAGAAAATAAAGCATTATTTTAAAAATGTCGTTCTTAATGTTAAAGGAATTACACACATATCCTTTTGTGGTCCAAGAATAATTTCAGTGTGTTTTATGAGCATCACGGACCTTTAGTTTCTGAATTTAGTATTGGGTTTTACCTGGTCAGCATTCTCTCCGGCGATTTAAACTTGGCTTCAGTGTGTTGGACTAGATTCTTCCCCTTTCTCAGCTCTTACTGCCATTCGAGACCTAGAAATCCAGTTTCATGGATTGGGACAGCGGTAAATTCTCGGCAGTGGGTGTATCCCAGCTGCCTGCGTGCTCAGCATGGTAGGGTCCTGTCTTTATCCTTTTCTGCTTCACAAGTTACAGACTGAGGAAAGCCTTTAGGTTGTCTAATAATAGCAAAGAGTTATGTTGCAGATTACAGCTATGAACTATCTCAGGCATGTGCTTCTGCTCCCACGAGGGCCGTTCATACTAGAAACTCAGCTCTCTCCCTCCTCGTGCATCCTGGAACAGATCACAGACTGCTTTCCAGTTGTCTCGTGTATGTTGTGCATGTAGAAGAATTCCTTAGATTCTTTTCTTGGCAGCATTTGGAAAATAATGTCTGGAATCAGAAACAGATTTGTTATTTCTGTGCTGAAACAAGTGTATTTTTCAAGTTAGCTAGCAAGTAACCAATTGCTCTGGAAGGTTCCCCACCCCCTTAAATCAGTATTAAACTGTCAGAGAAGCACTGAGCAAAGTTTATACTATTTTGCTATTTGATTCAGAGCATCACTTTTAAAGACTTTAATAATCAAAATGCAAAGCGATCTTGAGAATGTTGCATCTTTGTGAATCTGGACATTTTACTAGGCATACATTTAGATTTTGAGTTTTACTTAAATTAGCAGCAGCTCTTAGTACTATAGTCCTTTAAGTTTCTCCTATTTTCCCTCCTCCTTTCATTTAAAAATTGCATATAATTGTTAGTCAATAAACTACAGCTACCAAGGGGCTTTCACATTTGCTCAATCTGCA
Source organism: Ailurus styani (assembly GCA_002007465.1). Classification (NCBI taxonomy): domain Eukaryota; kingdom Metazoa; phylum Chordata; class Mammalia; order Carnivora; family Ailuridae; genus Ailurus; species Ailurus styani. The sequence goes on along the minus strand of LNAC01000037.1, from coordinate 6,172,866 downwards.
ATTTAAAGTAGCACTTCTAATAAACACACTGATGATATCATGCATTTTTCAAACTGGCAGGCAAAGCCCTTGAAATTTAATAAACCAAACAAAGCTAGCCCTTTATTTCCTTTGTCTTTCCCTTGAAAACTCTATCATACTTTCTAGTTCTTTCTTCTTCGTGCCATTAAAGTCATGTTTTTAAATATGTTAATGGAAGGAGAAGCCAGCTCACCACGGTGAATAGATAATACAATATAAACTAGGAGATGCTACCCTTAAGGAATGAAAAAAGCAGTTAACAGAGCTTTGCTGCCTGAAGCTCACAGAGCTGGGGGTCTTATTTCTGGAGCATGCTCTGTGCGAAGATAGTGCTCTGGGTAATTTGGTGGAACTGAATCAAATGACTCCAATTACCAAAAGCACTGGCGAAGGTTTCAGTTAAGTTCTCCATTTTAATATATCCTGTTCCATTTTTACCTGTTCTTGTCTCCTCTTTTTTCCTCTCAGTCTTTTCTAGTTTCTTTTCTTTCCCCCCCTTATCCTCTACTGATTGCCCGTTGGGGGAGCTGTGTCATACCCAAGCCGATTGAACTCCCTCTAGTTACGGAGGTGTGATCAGTAGTCTGCACACGCATTAGTAAAGGTGATCATTAATAGACGAAGGCAAATGGATCACTGTGATGAAGGCAGTTTACCACTCGGCACACCGTGTCACCACCATCCAGCAGGCACAGAGGTATGCAGGGGTATGTATTCTCTCATTTTAAACCTCAGAAGGAAACACCGCTTGAAAACAACCTAAGGGTCTTTAAGCAAATTAATAGCTTTTGCGTGATTAAGCAGCTTGTCAAGATTTTTTACTGGGGGACCCTGGGTGGGAAGGTGGATAGTCTTAAATTGAAAAATGTCAATTATTTTATAAAATCATACATAGCAATTGAATTTGAAATGAGGAGGTCTTAATCTGACAGGCAGTATAATGACACACTATTCGGTGTAACGTTAGCAATGTTCATCCTCCACGTGCTGATTGCATGACACTTACCAGGTTTTATTAATTTCAGGTTTAGATTTTTCATTGTTGTTATTGTCAAAATGTGACTGATATTGAGAGCCTTTGAGACAAAAAGCCATGCTGACTTGAACTTGGGTTGAATTTGTGTGTGTGTTGGGGGGGGGTGCACGGTACGAGAAATGTGAGCATTCCTGACCACTTTTTCTTTGGAATGTCCTGTTATAACAATAAGATACAAATAACATGAAGTGAACTTTAGGAACTGTGTGAAGTATAATGTAAGTAAATTTCTATTTACGTTGAAAGTGGTTTTCAAAGGTCAGATTATGGATGTTTGTTCTTGAGAAATTTTGCCAGACGGCATTTGAAAACAAAGAGAGAATCTCTGCTTTGGTGACCGCAAGAAGGTATCTGTGATCTTTATTTCAAAACTGTGCAAGCTTCGTTGTTCCTGAAACTGTGGAATGGAGGTTGCGACAAATGCCTCTGCTCTCCCAAGTGAGCCACTGTTGACAGTAGGAGTGGGAGTGAAGGAAGGCTAGACTGAGGCTTCTGCGGGTGCTCTCAGGAAGGGGAGAAAGAGGGTGGCCCCATTATTCAGGGTGTGCTCAGGAGAGAGGCGGGAGTCTGGGAGGTTCTAGAGGTGGCAGGAGATTGGCTGGGGAAACTGACACCAGAAGTTAAGAGCAGCGGCTTTTCTCTTTCAAACAGGAAAAGTTCCTCAGCAAATGCAAAAGGGGTTTTAGAAAATGCCTGGAGATGAGACAATATGGCAGGGCAGAAGAAAATGAAGAATATGGAGGCCTCACGCCCTCTGGTACTCCATTGCTCCATCCCAGCCGTCTCCTGCAAATTGCGTTTTTGCTTTATCCAGACCCTTTCCTGATGATCAGAGGAAAAGGAAGCTCTGGTCCCTTCTTTTTATTCTGGAAAAGTGTTGCTAAACAGAATACCCAGCTTTATGCAAAAAAGGCCAATACTCTCCCCAGGTGGCTAATATTTACATCCAAATTCATCCAAAATCTGTTGATATTCTGAAATACCTCTGCAGTTCATCTTATCTGGCTAAAATGTTTTGATAGAATTTTAGGCATGAGAGTTTATTCCTCAGGGGCACCTGGGAGGCTCAGTCGGTTAAGCGTCCAACTCTTGATCTCAGCTCAGGTCTTGATCTCAGGCTTGTGAGTTCAAGGCCCGAGCTGGGGTCCACGCTGGGCTCCATGCTGGGTGTGGAGCCTACTTAAAAAAAGTTTATTCGTCAGATATTGATGGGCACTGACCATACGGCAGATGCGCCCCTTCCTCTGTCTTTAGGAAAGCCTCTATCTCTGATGCTGCTGGGTTTCTTCAGCACCCAAGGCCACTGGCTGCTTTCCTGTCCACTTGTGAACCCTGTTGGGGGTTCATCTTTCCCCAAGGTGGACTTTGAGAACAAAGCAAAGCCAGAGATTTTTTAAAGGGTTTTCCTGCCAATTATGACACAAATAACAAGAGTAGCTAGCTAATGGGTTAGTGAAGAAGATTCAGTAAATCCCAACTCTGTCTCTTAACAATACAAACTTGAGTGAAGTCTTTTTAGCTATTAGAATACAACTACCTGATACAATATTGAGGATTAAATAATAACATATAAGATGGGCATTTTTTCACAAATATGTAATAATGCTATTTCAATCTGACCTGAGTGCTTTATAAAGTTACTGATTATACCTACCTTGGGCTTGTGAAAGTAAAGACTAATTTGTACTTTAATATATGAATATGGTGTAACTATACAGGGAGAATGCTATCCTTTTGGATTGGTATCCCAGCATATTTACACCAATTTTTGTGAAGTTTTTGGTAATCACAGTTGTATAAATACACCCAGATGAATGCAAAGTATTAAAAGTCACATTTACTGGCAAACGTGCGTGATAGCAATGCAGGGATTTTGAAAGCCGTGGAAGCCAGCGGGAGTATCCTGATACCAACTTGATTCTGACTGCTTCAACGCCAGTGTCTGCTGCCCCAGCAATTGGATGAAACCTTTCCTTCTGGAAACGTTTCCTGGCAGAACAAATACTTGCTAAAAAGTTGAACCAAGATTTGGACTACTCATGATGCCTTCTATAAAGTTGTTTTGTTTTCACATAATCTCCCCATAATTATATGAGCGGAATGAATGGATGGATCTTTACATGGGGAGCAGTGTCCTTATTTTAGGCTGACTGCTGCGTGAGGTATTGGTAACGAAGTCTCCTTATTGCTGGATTATTTCTCATCTCACTGTATTCCTAAGTTTTCAGTAACTGGTAGCCCACTTTTTGTCTCAGATAGAATGGGCTAGTAAGTGTAAATGTTGTCCAACTAAATTGTCAGTAAATTATAATGGAAGGTTTTATTTTATTTTATTTTATTTATTTACTTGACAGAGAGGGAGATCACAAGTAGGCAGAGAGGCAGGCAGAGAGAGAGGAGGAAGCAGGCTCCCCGCCGAGCAGAGAGCCCGATGCGGGCCTCGATCCCAGGACCCTGAGATCATGACCTGAGCCGAAGGCAGAGAGGCTTTAACCCACTGAGCCACCCAGGCGCCCATAATGGAAGTTTAAAACAAATAGGACACTGGAAAGATGACATTGTATATCCATCCCTCCAAAAATGCAGTTCTTAAACACCAAAAGGACTGAATACAAATGGGTACATTTTTGATGGCTTAAAGCTTGTCTTGAATATAAAACATGAGTTTGATATTTACCATCACTTTTAGATTTGGGTTAATCAGACTATACCTGTAGAGATGGCTTCTTTTCAGTTCCCTACTGAGAACATCTAAAACTTAACTGTCCAGTGTCTTTTCTGCTTCACACAGAAAGTTAATGTTGGTGTGGCAAATGTTAGGAATCTTTATGTGCTTTTTGGCTTTTGCTAGCAAATTTGGCTGGAAGTGAGTTTCTGTTACTTGCTCCCTGCCCCTCACTCACCTTTATGAAATCGTTGAATGGGTCCATTGTTGGCACGTTATCTGTAGGAGGTAAAGTGTCTGGGAGCCAAGGGGAAAACAGGAGCCCCTGAAATAGACGAGATGCCTTTGGCAGATGACATACCAAAGGGTTCTCCCAGACTACTATTGGGGACTGTGTTTGACTAGATTTTCTTTGCTTTAATTTCCCCTTTCCCTCATTTTAACACTGGAAAATAACCTCTGTGTTCTGTGCATGATAAGCAGCTACCTTCCTCTGTCTCTGGCTTGATAGTGCCCCCAGCAGCACTGATGTCAGACTGTATGGATGCCATGTAGAGAAACGAGAGAACAGGCTTCTCTCTGCCAGAGTGCTGCTTCCCTCACACCCGACAAGAATCCTTACTGTGAGTTAATTCTCTAGTCAGTGGCGAGAGTTGTTTGCTGTTTTCCAATAAGGGAATCTAGTATTTGTGATATGCTGGCAGCACCCAAATTTCTATTTCCAGCCTGGACCTCTCCCCTAAACTTCAGATATGAGTACCCATCTGCCCATTCCACATTTCCAACTGGTTGTCTGGTAGACGTCATAAATACATCAGACTCCCAGTCTCCCTCACACTTGCTCACATATCTGTTCCTCGTTTCAGTTAGGGGACAAATGCATCTTTCCAGTTGCTTAGGCCCAAAACCTGGAAGTCATATATGTCTCCTTTTTCTTTCACACCCCACATTCAGTGTGTCAGAAAATCCCACTGAGTCGATTTTTAAAATCTTTTCCACAATCTGCCTACCTCCCAGACCGCCACTGCCCCCTCCCTGCCTGAGTCCCACCTTAGTTTCCCTTTACAGACTGTTTCAACCCAGTGGCCCAAGTGAACCCTTAAAAACATAAGTGATGGTTCCACTCCTTTGCTCACAACTACATTTCACGTGAAGTGAAAGTTCGAGTCTTGGCAGTTTCTCTGTATTTTGGGGGTGTCAGTCACGGGCCAAACCTAAGCCGTGGAGAAGACGGGATTGTTGCGTAAGCTACAGGGCTTGCCACTCTGTCAAATCCTCTAGTCTGGTGGAAAAGGAAGAAGAGTCCCAGGTGAGTCATGTTCTTGTTTGATGCTCACAGAAGGTGTGATCTTTAACGGGATTCCTTTGTCTTCTCTGCAATGGGAATGAAGATTATGCTACCCTATCTCATTTTAGCATTAAAGGTAGCAAATCTGTGGCTTTAATGCAGCTACCGAGATGTACCTTTACTCTTTATTAAATAGGTTTGATAAGAGTTTTGGTTGGGATTTTGGAAAATGGATCCCCATGGCTTTTTTGATAGGGAGCCTATCATAACAGTAGGGAGCCTATCCAAATTAGAAAGTTCACTTACATGTTTAATAAGCAGCTCAGTTTTTATTCTTATGCATGTATTTGTTTTGCTAAACTGTGTGTGTTATAAGGAATAGCAAAAGTCCTCTCATGATAAGTGCAGGATATTTTACTCTTTTGTAATATCACAACTTTTCCTTTCATAGCATTATTAAAATGGAGGGCAGGTTCTGACCTCCTCATTGAGTGTGATTTGCATGTTCTTTGGGACACGTATTACTTTTTGTGTATGGTGGTGATTGATGCTTTGGCTTCCCTACTAGATTCTAAGTTCTTGGGGCCCTAGTGCCTTAGCTTGACCACAAAGGAATTCCAACTGATATTTATGGATTAAAGGCATGAAATGTAATATGTAAACTAGTTTAGGTGAAACAGACTTTAGACATTACTCCACCTGAAAATAAATGGGCTTTTTTTGAGGATAGCTTAAAATATAAAAGTGGATTTTTCTACATGCAGCTGAAAATATGTAGGGAATAAGCAGAGCAAGAAAGATTTTTAACTTTCAGAGTCTTATTTTCTGTAATAACCAGATAGAAAAATCTAATGGAATGATTTCAATCATAAATGGCTTGCAAGAGTGGGAAGCTGGTATAAAGGAGAAAGGTAATATATTTCTAGAAATTCAAACATTGTGGTGATGGGGAGGGAGGTACATTTCTCAGGTGCCTTCTTGGTCTTTGAAGTGGCAGGTCACCCAAGGAGATGGCCATTGGTTCCTCCCGAGCCCCATTCTGAAGGGCTTACACTTCTCTTGACTAAGAAATTGAGGACTTAACCAAGGAGAAACGCACCCTGATCCAAGCACTTTTTTCCCTCTTAGGTTTAAACACACACACATGCACACACACATACCACCACCACTCCAGTGCATAGTCTGGTGAATGGGCAGGTGAGCATGGAAAAAAAAAGTGGTAAAATTATCTTTAGAAGTATAGATTTTCTTTTCTTTTTTTAAAAAAGATTATTTATTTATTTATTTGACAGAGAGAGAGAGAGAGAGAGAGAGAGAGAGAGAGAGAGAGAGATCACAAGTAGGCAGAGAGGTAGGCAGAGGGAGAGGAGGAAGCAGGCTCTCCGGTGAGCAGGGAGCCCGATGCGGGCCTTGATCCTAGATGCTGAGATCATGACCTGAGCCGAAGGCAGAGGCTTTAACCCACTGAGCCACCCAGGCTCCCTAGATTATTTTCTCTTAGCAGATCATTTAAATATGAGTTGTTGTTTTTTTTCATTTAACATGTTTAAGTACTTTCATTGGAATTTTACTTCCTTTGGTCTTCTCATCCCTTTTTCTAAATTTTCAGATCTGCTGGATGCTTTTCTAGGGTTCCCCTGTATGCAGTTCATTCTATCTGCATTATAACCTTTGTTCCCCATTTTCTCTGTAATATGCACACAATATGGTCACCTTGTTTTACTGTCTGTACTAGGTACCACGAGAACAAGCTGGTTATTATTCAGGGCCTTGTGTCAGAGTACACCTAGAGGTGCTCTATTAATATCTGTTGAGTGATCGAGTGCTTAGCTGCGTTTGGGACTTTATTCCTTCCCTTTATCGCTGTGATGGTTATTAAAGGTTACAAGAACTTTGACCTAGAGGTTGTCTTTTCAGCTCAAAAAAATGAAGATGACAGACCCATCATTTTAATGACCAATTGAGATCTTACTAAAATGCCCACCCAGGATTATGAGCCTGAAGTCTTCTTGATGTTTTTAACTGTGAGTAAAATTTCTGCACGTGAAGCAGAAAGACTCTGAATCTAGGAATCAGAGTTTCTGATCCCGAGTCCATCATTTACTGACTCTGAGGAGGCCACTTAAGCTGTCCGAGCCATTTCCCCCATCTAATAAATAGAAGTGACGGCCTGCCTGCTTGGTGGGGTGATTCTTTGGGAATCAAACGAGATGAGGTACCTGGAATGTAGTGGGAAACCAGCAGTCTCCTTGTCCTCCTCTCCTCTTCTACACTTCTTCTCAGTTCTCCTTCCTGAATATGCTGTCCTCTCTGTCTCCTGGGCCAGCCCTGCCTTAGTGTGGTGACTAGTAGTACTGTATTCTTTTTCTGGCTTGTCAGTCTCCTAACGCCCTGATTTTAGTCTGCTTGTTCTCGGGAAGTACCAGACTCTCTCCAGAATGTGGTTTCTCCTCTGGTAAACACTCCTCGGTCCCCTCATCGTATCATTGTTTTTAGGATAAAGTCAACTAACTTCCTTACTGTGTTGTAGACAAGCCCTTCATGAAAGAATGCCTCCCCATTTTCCTCTTCAGTTTCAGTTCCCACCAGCGGCTCCCTCTTCTATACTCACCACCTTTGTTCCCTTTCTCTGTGTGTGCCAGGGCCCTCTGCTTCGAAGGACTCTCTGTCTCTCCCCTGGTGCATCATCCTAACATCATTAATCTAACATTAGATCGGACCGACAGGACTCCATTCAGACGTTAGCTCCTGTAGAAATCCTCCACGCTAACATTCCCAAGCTGGTCTTAACTTTTCTGGGTGGGCTGCCTGCCACCTTGTCACCCAGCAGTTTTCTTTGTGCTAGTCAGGAAGGCAGGCAACACATTCATGTTCAAAAATAATGAAAATATGAAAATTCTGGTGTATCCGCTGGCTTAGTATTAGAAACAAAGTAGAAAACATTACCCTAACCCATGTATAAAGTTATATTAACTATTTCACACCTGCGATACTGTGCCCCATTCTAGCTGTTCTCTGGAGATAATTTCTGAGGCACTGAGATGCACAAAAAGTTTCAGTTAGGATTATTTGCCTTGGAAGGAGAAGTACTATGGCAAGAAATCCTAAAATAATTTGGATTTTACCATGGAAAGTCTTGTTTGGGATGCAGCAGGACAGTGTTCTATAAGGGTAAGTGACATGGAGGTTGTCAGCCAGAGCTAGGTATTCAGGACGAGGGACGTAGTGTTCATTACCTGGAACGGTGGTGCAAACCGGAAATCTTAACTCACTCAAGAAAAGCACAGATAAACAACTAATGATTGATCCTTAACTGATTATCAAGGTGAAATGGTCTGAGTCTTCTGGCTTTGAAGGAATCCAACTAATGGAAAACTCCACCCTGCCATCTCTGATGGGCAAAATTTTGGCCCCTAGGACTTTCGTCCCCTGGTGCCATGCCTGTCGATATGCTCTACATGGCAAAACAGGACTTTGCAGACGGAGTGAAGGTTACTACTCAGTGACCTTAGAGGGAGATTAGCCTGGTTTATTCAGGTAGGTCTAATGTCATCATAGGAGCCTTTGAGAACCAAGCTTTCTTCCCGCTGCTGGCAAAGGTGAATCCTGGGAAGGATTCAGTGTGTTGCTGGCTTGAAGATGAAGGGAACCACAGGGAAACCTGTAAGAAGGAACTGAATTTTACCAACAACCTGAATGAGCTTGAAAGCAGATACTCCTCCACAGTCCCCACATAGGAGGCCAGTCAACACCTTGAGTTAGGCCTTGTGAAATCTTAACCAGAGAACCCAGAAGCCTTCTGGACTTCGGGCCTACAGAATGGTGAGATCATAAATGGGAATTGTTTTAAGGTGCCAAATTCATGGTAATTTGTTAAAATAGCAGTAGAGAACTACTACACCAACAAAACAAAAAATGGGGCTGGGGTATGGAAATGTCTTGCTTTGGGGACGTTTCTGTTCGGAAGGCTTAATTTCCAGTGGACCTTAATATCAAATGGACCAAGTTTGAAAATACTAGAATGAATGCCCTTTCCGACAGTTGTAAGGGGTCTTTATTTCTGACTGCTCAGAAATCTCTCCCTGAGGTCTGGAGCATCATAGTTGATCTAAGGCATGCCCCTGAGTGTGTCTCAGACTTCTGTGGCCTCTAAGGGAAAATCAAGGCAATCATACATTATCATATGCTGACTTTGTCCAGGAACAGTTAACAATAATAAATCAGAGAAATGAAGATTGTTTTTGGTAGTAGAATACCAAAGGCTCATTCTCAGTTTTTCCAAGTGTTATGTAAGCAGGACATCTGAAATATTTGCTTCTTTTTAGCACTGTTTTTCTAATGTTGCACTTGTGAGAACCATCCTCTTGGTCAAAGGCCCCTTCAAAGCCCAGTACTTGAAATATACTTGTTTTTGGCTAATAAAAATAGAGGAGTTGATTTGAAGTCCTTTAAGAAATACTGTACTCTCATTGCAACTCTAAAAGCCATTTATTTTAGTCGTACAGTGCAAGACAGGCAAAAGTCTTTAAGTCTGGGCTATGCTTTGCTGATGTGATGAATTTATCTATGTGAGATATTAAAGCAATTGACTTGGTATCGGTTGGCTTGAACTATTAGGACAGTGGCACCTGCAAAGGGTAATAATAATAGAGTCAGAAATTAACAGAGCTGATAACCCTACTTAATCACTCACCTTTGTAGGAATTAAGTGATGAGTGCCTACATCTTTCTAGAGGAAAATCATGAATTATACATTTATTCCTCTCAAACATGAAATAACAGGCTCATAAATAATTTTCTTAATGACCAGTCAAAGAATGAAAATTAAAAAGACAGGCTACTGACTTGATGGACCACTGCTGCCAACAAAGTTTAAAAACTTGACAGTTTTTTGTTTGTTTGCTTTGGTTATTTTATATGTGTAACAAATTTTAGCTGTAATCCTTAATTTAGAAATGAGCTTTATTTGATTACCACATTAATTTCGTAATTCAGAGATTGTCTACAGTTTCTTTTCTAAGCCAGTCTTTCTTCTGTATCTTAGTATACTTGATTTTTTTTTTTTGAAAGAAATATTTACTTAGGGGCACCTGGGTGGCTCAGTCCCTTAAGTGTCCGACTCTTGGTTTTGGCTCAGGTCATGTTCTCAGGGTCGTGAGATCGAGCCCTGCACTGAGCTCCTCGTTCAATGTGGAGTCTCCTTGAATTTCTCTCTTCCTTTCCCTCTGCTCCTACTCTGTGCACGCGCATGCTCTCTCTCTCTCTCTAAAATACATAAATCTCAAAACAACAACGACAACAAAGAAACATTTACTTAGTATGAGAGCCAGTCCACTGCATAGTAGTGTTTGAAGACTAGGCTGGCTTCTAAATCTTCACACTATACTTCCTTTCTTCCTTGGTCCTAAAACCTGGCACATTTATTAACCCGGATCTGCTTTGATTTATTTTGCTTTTCTTTTTCTTCTAAATGTGTTCACCTCTTCTTCCTGAATGGAAACCCTTGGCTCTTTCTCTCCATTCTACCATTCTCCTTTACTTCCCTCTTACTCCAGTTATTCCTGGAGTGTTAGGAATATGTTTTTAAAAAGTAAATAGAAACAAAATCTTGATATTTTAGGCTTATCATGTAGTCATGTGAAATCATATTGACTTAAGAAGCCTTACAATTAGGTCAGATTTTGTCAGGTTTATATTTGTCAGATTATGTCAGATTTTGCTCTCTCCCCATAATCCTCTCATCTGAGTCTTAGATATACAAGTTACCCATTCCCAGTATATTACAAAATGTGAACTCGAAAATGGCCCATGGAGCCCAGTGGAGCAATAAATAAGGAGCAGGATCTGGCCTCACAGTCACAGGTTCTTGTTTGGGGCTTTGTAATGGCTGGGCTCTACCCGTAGAACAGTGTGGCCATGGGGCAGGTCACTTGACTCTCCCTGCGTCTCTCCTCTTTCATCTCTAAACTGCAGATGGTAATTCCCTCACTGATAAGATTTTCATGAACTTTAAATGGGCTAATACGTGGAAAGCTGGCCTGGAACCTTGGCTCAACCCAGTAACTGTTAACTAACGTTTTTCTTTCTGTCCTGTGCGTGTTAAATGCTTACAGCCTCTGCCCTTCTAACTGGTGTTTGTCGGACTGTAGTGCCGAACAGGATCTTTTCACTTTGGGTTTTCAGTTTCCTAAGTGGATTGGTAAGGGTCCTAGTACGTACCCACTTCTTTTCTACTTTTCATATGTAAATGCCCTCCACAAATGTCTGGACACTGGTAATCCCGGTGCACTCTGACTTGCCAGTTGTTTCCCATGAGCTATAAATTCAGCTGCTCTTCATGGATGTAAATGAGGGGATTTGTTTTCATGGTGTGACAAGCCTTATAAGCCTCATAAACTCTTTTGTCACTTCGGATTTTAAAAAGAATTTTTTTTTTTTTGGCACTTCCTGCTTCCCAGCTTCAGAGTCTCTCTCTGCTGTTTGTGAGCACAGTTGGAATGGTCATCTAAATGTATGGTTTTTGGTGTTTCACGGTGTTTTTTCCCTCTGTACTTAACTGAAGTTTCCCAAATATGTAACTAAGAAAGAAATGCTTATCTGTACAAAATCCAGTGCAGCCTCACAGAGCTGGTCCTGACCTCCTCTGTCAATAGAATAAAGGGGAGGAGACAGAGGAGGGAGCCCTAGCCGGGTGTACTGCTGATACAGCTGGCTCAATTTGCTTTTCCTGTTTAAACACAGCAAAGCAAAGACAAGCTAAAGTTACACACGTGACAGGGTATATTACCTTTTAAAGCATATCTTTAAGTGCAAAGAGGCAGGATAGATACTGGGGGAGTTTGAAAAAAAAAAAAGTATTAAGAATGATGAGGTGGTGCCTGGGTGGCTCAGTGGGTTAAAGCCTCTGCCTTCGGCTCAGGTCATGATCTCAGGGTCCTGGGATCGAGCCCCGCCTCGGGCTCTTTGCTCACCAGGGAGCCTGCTTCCTCCTCTCTCTCTGCCTGCCTCTCTGCCTACTTGTGATCTCTCTCTCTGTCAAATAAATAAAAAATCTTAAAAAAAAAAAGAATGACGGACTTCTTATGGATTCTGTCAAGATGGACTTTATTCAACTTGAGACCTTATGTCAGGTTATTTTACAATTCATTAGTATTATAGACAAAAACTAGAAAGAAAAGAAGATATTTGAATACAAAAGTAGGCTCTCTAGAAAGTAGTGATACAGAGGAAGTTAAATTTCAGAACTGGTGAGATGTAACCAAAACTGCATGCAGAGGAAAATTAATAAACCTGCATGTTTTTATTTTTAAACAAACGAATAAAAATCAAGCTCTTGAGGAGAAGTATAAAAGAACATAGTGATTGAAAAACCTTATATTAAAAATGGGTACAAAAGACAGCAGGGAGGTGTCCTATATAAGAAGGAAGAGAAGTGAGAACTGTATACGGCAAAATATGTTGTTTTAACATTATGACTTGGGAAGCCAAGAGCAAATTTTATTTATTTATTTATTTATTTATTTATTTATTTATTTATTTTAAAAGATTTTATTTATTTATGTGACACAGAGAGAGAGAGATCACAAGTAGGCAGAGAGGCAGGCAGAGAAAGAGGAGGAAGCAGGCTCCCCGTCGAGCAGAGAGCCCGATGTGGGGCTCGATCCCAGGACCCTGAGATCATGACCTGAGCTGAAGGCAGAGGGTCTAACCCATTGAGCCACCCAGGCGCCCCCCAAGAGCACATTTTAAAATTTATTTTTAATCTTGGGATCATTGTGGCCAAATATTTTCAAATATTTTTTTTCTAAAAGACTTCCTTATAAGATCCCCCAAAACATTGCTCCAACACGTAAGTCATCCCTAGAACTCTCCTGCATGCGTCAGCCCATCTAACTTCTGTTTAGTTTTGCAACAAAAGTGTGTCACTGGTTTTAGATCTTCTAGCTTTGGGCGCATTATATAGTGAGTATATAGGACTGGATCCTTGCTGTTTCTGACAAGCGAGAAGCATTCTCTCTTTTAGCGATCTTTATCACAGTACGTTGTGGCCCAAATGGAAGTGAGACCTCAGCTAGTGCCCTTCTGCGTCATTTCCACTGTGAAGCACCCAAGGCCCAGAGACATTGAGGTTCCAGGTCTCACATAGAGGGTGGCAACAGGAAATTGCTGTCCTGGGCCAAAGACTCCTGTCTCCAGCAGTTTGTGGACAGCCCAGTTGCTGTATACACCGACCCTTTCAAGACTCTTTCAACCAGTTTTCTTTCTCTTTAGCTTTAATTACATGAAGTTTAGCAAGCAGGGCTTCCATCATTTGGATGATTTTCAGAAAGACTCACTTTGGGTGCCTGGGTGGCTCAGTGGGTGAAACCTTCTGCCTTTAGCTGAGGTCATGATTTCAGGGTCCTGGGATCGAGCCCTGCATTGGGCTCCCTGCTCAACGGAGAGCCTGCTTCCCCCCCTCTCTCTGCCTGCCTCTCTGCCTGCTTGTGATTTCTCTCTCTGTGAAATAAATAAAATCTTTAAAAAAAGAAAAAAAGAAAGACTCACTTTTTAGTTTATTTCTGATATTCAAGAATGGCCCTGGGATAATTTTTATGATATCCTTCAATATTTTAAAGCTCTGTTTTTACTGGAGTGCCCATTTACTATGGGAAGAAAACCGTTAAATCACTGTGCTAGTATTTCCTTTTTGGAAGACTTTTTGGCAGTGTTTGGTGAAGCTGAACACATGCATTCGCTATAAACCAGCGACTTCCCCTTCTAGAAACATGACCAAAGTCAAGGTATAAATGTGTTCACCAAATGACATCTGTGAGGATATCCAAAGCTGTGCTATTTGTAAAGGCCCCAAACTAGAAAAAAACCAAATGGGCATGAATCATGCAATGGGTAAGTGTTCTCTTCACCAAACCACAGTAAGAATAAACCAACTCCTGCCATGTGGATCCCACGGTTGAATCTCACAATCCCATGTTTGAACCTCACAAACGTAACGTGGAGTGGAAGAAGCCAAATACAGGAAGTATGATTCTAATCATGTCAAATTCAAAACCAGGCAAAACTAACCTCTGGTGACTGTGTCAGGGTAGCGGTCACCTTCGGGGATGGCAGTAGTGACTGCAAGGCCATGAACAGAGCTCTGGGAGCTGGTCATCATCTCCATCTTGGTCTGGGTACTGGCGACATGGGCAGGCACTCACTTGGTGTCACACATATATTTTGTGCACTTTTCTGTGCCCAATAAAAAGTTTACTTAAAGCCCAGGCTAAATCTGAGCTTTCAGTTCTCCCGCTTTGTTTGAATCTGTGTGGGGCCCAGCTCTCTCTCTGTTTGGCTAAGTGCCCATTCCTGCTTTAGGTAGTCCCAGGGGTCCTATTAAACGGTGAGTGGGTAGAAGGAAGCCTCCAGCATCACAGACCTGGTTTGAATTCCTGCCCCACCACTTAGCTTGCTTATGGTTTTTGGATATTACTTAGCTTCTTACTGAGCCACCGTTTCCTCAACTTGAAAAATGGGGAAAATACAAGCTCCAAGACCCTAGGGCTGTGACGTGAGTTAAATGAGATATTGTGCATGAAGTGCTCAGCTCAGAGGAAGCACCATTTGCTTCTAGCTATTATTTTTCTTTTGTTTCCCTAAAGGCTATACTGTGCTTTTATGGAACAGTCTTGCCGTTTGGCACCAGGCTGGACCTACCGCATAGACACGGGTTTAGGCTTTCCATTCTAGGTCCTTGGAGATTTCACACTCTCAATTACTTCTCTGTTGTAGTACTTCATATTCTTTTTTTTTTTTTTTAAGATTTTATTTATTTATTTCACAGCGGGAGAGAGATCACAAGGAGGCAGAGAGGCAGGCAGAGAGAGAGAGGGAAGCAGGCTCCCTGCCAAGCAGAGAGCCCGATGCGGGCCTCGATCCCAGGACCCTGAGATCATGACCTGGGCCGAAAGCAGAGGCTTTAACCCACTGAGCCACCCAGGCGCCCAGTACTTCATATTCTTGACTCCAAATCGGTTAACCAATCAAGAATGCCTCTCTCAGTCCACTGTCTTCTGTTCCTGGAGCTATTCGCTTCAGCTTTTTTATGTTAAAAAGTTCTCATTAATCCGCTGCTCCCCCCCATCTTAATTTTTTCTTCATAAATAGAAAAACAAATTCTGGGTGAGCTGTAAGACTTGGTGGGCAGACTTTCCTTAATGGCTTTGATGGGTACCTTCTGCCCAAATGAGTGACTCTTCTCAGGAATGTGCGGAACTTGAATCCAGCCATTGTTAGTTGGTGGAAAGATGATGTCTGCCAGTGTTGTACAGAGAGGTCATGGAAGGTGCAGGGATGGGGGGAATGGGGGGGAATGGAGGCCCTTTCTTTTTTCCATTAATGAAACTCATTAATTCAGAAAATAATTCCCAGCCTTTCTGCCTGAAGATTATTGTCATTCATTAACCCAGATAGTTGAATCCTGTTTCGTAATGTGAATCTAAAAAGGGCTCTGCAGAGGCTTGTGGACTCAAAAACAAATTAAGAGATCTTGCAGAAAAACCAAACATTTTTTGAAAAAGGAAATTACAAGGACTTATTTCAGTTTTTGAAATTACTTGACCTCACATATCCTTCAGTGCTCACATGTTTTTCTCTCTTGATAGCAAACCTTAGTTATCAGTCAAGCAGTCCACGTCTGATCTTCCCGCTCCCCCACCTCCTCTTCACTTTTCCATACGTTGGAATCTGGATTTCTGGCCCCCCCGCTGCACCGTGCATTCTCCTCGGACACAGAAGTGTCCACGTAGCCAGTTGCGATGCGCAGGGTTCTCTCTTGGCCTTATTAGCATTTTCTGGGAAGCTGGCTACTACTATTTCCCTCTTCAGTTTTCCTCTCTTCATTTCAAGGAACTACTTCTGCCACTTCTGGCTCCTCCAGAGGACCCTCTTCCTCTTTTTCTAAGGAAGAACCACGGGGTTCAATCTTCTGTTCTCTTGTACGCCTGCCTTCTTACCCTAAGTGCTCGTAGTCAGTGGCTTTAAGTACCTTCTAGATGCTCATTTCCAAGTTGTTTTTAACCTCCAGTCCTGGCCCCTCGTCTGAGCTTCATGCACCTGGCCATGTGAGGTTTCCGCTTGCATGTCTGCCTGCGATCTGCAGACACTTTGCTTGTTTCCAGAGATTGCCCCCATGTACGATGTCTGGGTTCCTTTTCCCCCCAACCATTCCTCCTCCCGGATTTCCCTTCTCTGCAAATGGCATCACCAGCCTCCCCCAGGTACGTTAGGGGAAAAGTGGAGTTCTCTCTCATCCCTGCCTTTCTCTCCACCCCACGTCTATCTAATCTTTCTGTTCCACCTCCAAAATCTATTTTGAATCCAACCATTTCTCGCTTTACAACACTAGTTCAGGCTGCCATCATTTCTTGCGTAGCTCATAACAATAACTTGGTATTTTTCCTTGCCCATACACAACCCATTCTCCACACAGTGGTCAAAGAGATCCACTTGCAATTTGTGTATGTGTTGCAAAAAGTTGCGCTCAAGGTGAAAATGGCCAACTTTTCACTTAGGCGCTGTCAAAGACTCACGTGGCTCTGAATGTTGTTTGTTTGTTTGTTTTTTAAAATAGAACATTTCGGGCGCCTGGGTGGCTCAGTGGGTTAAAGCCTCTGCCTTCGGCTCAGGTCATGATCTCAGGGTCCTGGGATCGAGGCCCGCATCGGGCTCCCTGCTCAGTGGGGAGCCTGCTTCCTCCTCTCTCTCTCTGCCTGCCTCTCTGCCTACTTGTGATCTCTCTCTGTCAAATAAATAAATAAAATCTTTAAAAAAAAATAAATAAAAAAAATAGAACATTTCAGCAATATAAATGTGAAGAAAAGCATTGCTAGTCAACCTTATCTGATTTCCTGAAATGGAGGGAATGGGAAATACTGCCAATGTGTTCTGGATCTTTCTCCAGCGAGCTGGCTAGAAACCACTAGCTATGTGTGGAGGAGTGTCCTTTCTGAAGTACAAGGAAAAACTACCACAGAGAACAACCTGCAGACACTTTGCCTGTTTCCAGAGATTGCTTACAAAATTTTCCCTGCTCCCCTGCTGATCTTCTGTTGAGGGTCTCCGTGTCATGGACAATAGGAATGACATCTTATACAAATGTCATATTAGCCTTGCAAAATTAAATTAGTCATGTATCGAGATGGGAGCAAATTACTTTCTCCATCCAAGATGATAGCTCTCTGATTTAAAAAAAAAACTCGATAGGAACACTAATATTTCATGCTTTTATTGTAATATCTCAGTGTTTATGAAGAAATAAATATTTGCAAGTAATGAGATACATAGAAATTCCATTTGATTGCTGTTGTTTCTTGATAAAAGTTGAAGGTCTTCACTTTATTAAAAGAAAAATTGAATAGCAAAAGAGAATTTCTTTTGAAGATTTGCTTTCTATTAAATTAGTACCACAAATTATACTATGAAAAAATGCTATTGAAGATATTGCTAAATACATGGTAAAGCATTTTTATTCTGCCTCATTCAGAGAAGGTTTATTTGTACAATTGTGCCCAGAAAAGTTATATTTTCTCAATAGATGCTTACCTATAGAGTGTTTTATTCTTTAGTGGCATTTTGTTTTTCATTTTATTTTTTCATTTTTTACAGTGCATTTGAATTTTTATTTTTTTATTTTTATTTTTTTTTAAAGATTTTATTTATTCATTTGACACAGAGAGAGAGATTACAAGTAGGCAGACCTCGATCCCAGGACCCTGGGATCATGACCTGAGCCGAAGGCAGCGGCTTTAACCCACTGAGCCACCCAGGTGCCCTGGGACCCTGGGATCATGACCTGAGCCGAAGGCAGCGGCTTTAACCCACTGAGCCACCCAGGTGCCCTGAATTTTTATTTTTTTAATTTTCTTATTTAAATTCAATTTCTTCAGTGGCATTTTAGAAGTCTAAGTATTAAAGTTGCTATATCATTGCTTAGATTATGCATGGACTTTTCCATAAGAACTCATACATAGTGGAAAATGAAGGCCAAACTTCTATTACTTCTTTTCCAATTTTAAGTACATAAGGTAGTTGGAAAAGTGATTTCATTGAATTTGCTCTTTTAATTTGTGAAGTCAGATTGCAACAACCCATGGAGTATTCTAGTTTCCTGAAAACCATTGCTGTGAATCTTATACCCTCACCTCTATCACCGTTATTTTTCTTACATGACATGAATTTGAACAGATCTTAAAAAAGCAAAAAACCCTATAATTTTCTCCTTCTTCTCCTCCTCCCCCTCCCCACCCCCTCCTCTCCCCTCCCTTCTTCTTCTCCTCCTCCTCCTTCTTCATGTTCTCATGAAAGGGAGCCCATGGGAAGAAACCAATCCTGGACTGTGTTGAGTTTTTCTACTCAACAGGTGACAGTGTTGACTACTACTTAGTGAGCTCTTGGGACCACCAGTGTAATCTGAGTGAAAGAATTCTCCATCTCAGCTTCTGATTCAGGGAGTTCTGGTGTAAATAAACATCCTTCTGGATTTGAATCAAAACTGAGATAAGTGACTACAAATCAAAATTGATTTTGGCCCATATCAGCAATTGTTCTTCCTGAAGAACTCGGCTAGAAATCCTGCAGCGGGTTCTGTCATTGGCTCACCCAATTCCCATCTCACACCTGCCTGGCCTGACTCCTTTTCCTATCAGGGTAGCTAAGCAAATGCCTTTACTCCCAGACTCCCTTGCAGCTAGAGTGCAAGCTGTGTCAAGCAGTATTGAATTTGGTTGCAGTGCATAGCTATGTAGGGTGTTTGCATCTACTTGTAAGCCTAACTGCACTAGCCTCTTGTTCCTCTGACATTGACTTCTGTGGACACTTAGAATCCAGACTTGCATGTGATCAGTGATAACAGCAGGTGGCAGCAACAGCAGTGTTTCACTGTGACAGTCTTGGCAGTGTGGCATGTCAGTTTACCCTCTGGTCCTCCTAGAGATTCTGAAAGCTCCTTAATATCTCTTAATAATTCCTTTTTGCTTAATATAATGAGTAGATCTTTTGTTTCTGACATTGCCTTCATATCCACGTCAGGTTCTCCTGGGCTTCAGTTATCTGATATTCTTTCCCTAAATACTGATAGTGGTTAGATGTTCTTTTGTGTTCTTTATCAGAATTAATGCAAATACTTCAGTTGTACATAATTAAGATTGGGATAAAGTCAGCATTTTAAAAATAAATACAGACAGTATTTTATTTTTCAATTATGGGCTTTAATCATGACCATATCGTTTATGCAAATCTCACTCTTAGAAGAAAATCAGTTTGTCTAAGTAAAAAATAGTCAGGACCTAAAATATTCACACAAAATTGCCCAACATCATGAAATTGAAAGAGAAACTGGTAAGACTAGAGGCTAACACAAGTCAGTGGGTGGCCTCATCCTACCCCTGGACTGTTGGTGTCCCAGCTGGAATAGGTAAAGCATTTCAGAGAGGCAGGAAGTGTTAGGACACAACCAAAGGTTAGGCATGGGGGAAATCATGAACATAAGAAGGACAGACTATTACCCCCATTCCTTCTTTTGTCAACATTTGTTCATCTTGGATTTATAGAATTTGCCTAACTTTTCAATTCACTTTTCCTTTGTCTCTATAGTTCTTCTCAACACAGACCACTATCTTGCATAAAAACTCTTGATGTTTGACCATAACTGACCGACTGATGTCTAACCTCTTTGACTTGACAGGCAAGGTTCCTCACAACTGTTCCTGACTTACTTTTCCAGCTGTATCTCCCACTGCCACCCCTACGAACCCCACTTGGCCATCCCAGTGGGTCAGCAGATGGTCTCAGGCAGATCTAGCTGCAGACACCGGTGTAAGCAGAGGGAGATCTAACACAGGGTGTGTGGTACTTACATGATCATTGGAAAAGCCTGGGGAAACAAGTCCAAGCTGAACTCCCAGGAATGACTCCCAAGACACCATTTCAGAACTGGTTTACCAAGGGCTCCCTTGGTAGGGATTGAACACTGAGACTTAATTATTGGTCCTACTGAGATACTTCAACAGCTAGACTTACCAGCAGAAATCGCCAAAGCAGCAGGAGTGTGGACTCAGGTCCTCCATGAGATCCACCAGGTGTACCGGCTTTGCAAACCAGGTGTAAGGGAGATGGGGAAATGTGGTTTTCACCTTTTAGATATTCATAGGCAGTGCACCCTACAAGGTGGTTTGGGGCTATGAAGGCAATGTACACCATCCATTATACTCGTAACTCAGTATTCCCAACACACAGATAAATCGCTCTTTTCTCTGTGACTTTGCACTTGCTCTTTTGTTTGGTTGGATTGTGTTTCATATCCTTCTCCATCTAGCAGATTCTTATTCATCCATCACATGTCACCTGCTATGTCGTTCCCTCTGATAGTGTTTCCTTCTAGTTCCCATTAGAGGGCACCCTCTATTTAAAAATGTGTCTTATTAACATCTGATTGTATCAGTCTTCCATCCAGTGGAGTTCCTAACAGGAGTAGGTTGCTTATTCACTCACTTTGCTCTTCAATCAGCAGACTTACTGGCATCTCCAAACCCAACAAAGGCCCAGTTCCTGTCCAAGGAGATAAAGTTTAATATGGAGGGATAAGCCACAAAGGAGCGGATAATGACTCTTCTGGGGAGAAGGCATAGGAGACAAAATGGTCAAGGAGGACTTTGTAAGAGAAAGTTGTCTTCATCTTTGGGTCTTCAGTGCCTAGTGTTGTGCTTGGTGTGTAATGTCCTTAATGAGCAAGTCAAGGCTGGAAATGAATGAGATGACTTTTTCAAAATGTACTTTCGTGTCTAACTAAAAGCTGTCAGGCCGCCTGGGTGACTCAGTGGGTTGGGCATGTGCCTCCTGCTCAGGTCATGATTCCGGAGCGTAGGATCAAGTTCCACATGAGGCTCCTTGCTCGACAGGGAGCCTGCTTCTCCCTCTGCCCCCTCCCCGGTTCATGCTCTCCCTTGTGTGCTCTCTCTCTGACCAAACAAAACAAAACAAAACAAAACAAACTAAAAAAAAAGAAAAAGCTGTGTACCAATACTGTGATGCTTTAACATTAGTTATTTTCTAATACTATAAAATAAAGCTAAATTCTCTGGAGCTCATTTTGCTTAAACTTTTCCTCCTGTAATTTATTCCTTTGATAAAATAATAATTGCATGCCTAATGTGTTTCAGATCTGGTGGTCAGCCTCTAGGCCCCGTGGATCCAGAGAGCCATGGCCTCTGTTCTGTGGTCCAGATCAGGTGTCTTGTGGGAGATAAGAGACTTCTAATAAACAACTATACCAAAACAAGCAGTAGTGCTGTTAGGAAAGTCTGGGTCTTGATGAGTGAATAACAGGCGGTGTCAACAGAATCAGAGGGTCGGGAAAGGTTTGCTTTCCTGAAGAAATTGTCAGTTAATCTGAGACCCAGAGGATGATGGGAAGAGAGCAGGCTAAAGGTAATTCACGGGTCCTTCTGGCTCCCATTTTTCCCTAGCAACGAAAGAGTTTTTCCTTTAACTCTGACTTCTCCCCGTCCTCCAGCTCCAGTAATCCTTTGGTTGCCAATATACTTGGTATCTAGGAGAATAAATTCCAATTTGAACACACAGGGAAGCTTTTCAAAAAACAACTTACATTTGTGAAGTGAAAGTAGTCATCATCTGTGTGGGAATTTTTATTTCATTATTTGTGAGCTGTTTCCTAAGGGAAGTTTTCATAGAGGTTAGACTGTAGTGGCATTATAGGAGGGATGCCTCTAAATTCAACCAGCTCTTTCCCTCCTTCACCTACTTGTAAAGACGGGTGATTGACCCCTTTCTTTGAATGTTCCCGGGAATGTTATATGTTGCCATGTTGTATCAAGTTGGGGAGTAGCTCACTTTGCAAAAGGAATACTTGGATTTGGCTCTGGCCCTACAAAAGTATCAGAGGGGGGCTTGCCACGTGTGGAATACACAAAGCATTAAGTCAAACAATTTCAAAAATTAACCTAAGAATGGATCATTCATGCTAGAGCATGAATACATTTAGAATAAGTACATTTTATTAGGAGAGTAGGCAGAAAAATAAATGTGTATGGAGAATGGAGGCAACTTTAGGGAAACCCAGGGGAATTAGCTAGTCCTCCTTTGATCAGTGTGGGAATCTCTGTAAACCCTTCTCTTGCCATTCGCATGGACCTGAGAAGAATTTGCAGGCTACTGCTGAAAGCAGTCCTCTGCCCCCAGACTCCCAAATGATCCCCTTTACCACTGTGATGTTTTTAGGGCATGCTACACATTTTAGTTCTCTCTGAATGAAGCATTCACGTTGCCATTCAACATGTCTAGTTTGGGGTGCATTCTAAGTCAAATTATACAAGAAGCTATTTGTGGCAATCAGCAGCTGCAGAAAGAAGAGGCTGTTTTGGGGGGGGCAAGGGAGCATGGTGGTGGTAAACACAATGTAAGTGAAGCTAGAAAGTTCAGGGTATAGAGTTATCGTTGTTGATGGGCAGTTGTGATTGTATTGACAAGAGGAAGAGGGAGGTTACTGTGTGACAGAGCGAATTTTATCCTATTTCAATGTGAGACGTCCTGTGGGCACGAGCCCTCCGTAGATGCTCTGGGGTTTATTTTGATAATGAATGTGATCTAGCCTCCAGTGTGGCTGATTCCTCTATCCAGTGGGGAGCAGTTGGTGAGTATTTCTCTGCAGAAAGCAGTTATAATAAAATAAGTCCATTCTGTCCCGTTGTGCATGAACATCGAGACAAGTGGAGAACAGTGTGGGCGTTTGAGGACTGCGTTCGAGAGCCAAAATGTTTACTTGGTTAAATATGGTTCGCTAATGGAAATTAATTGTGGCAGCTCCGTTTGAACTTGTTTTATCACGTACTGATTTATATGGACTGCTACGCACAAAGAGATGGGTGTTTCAGATAAGAGAATGAAAAGGGGTTGAACTGAGTCTTCTGAGAGCTGCTGTACAGTGTGAGAGAGGTTTAGGGAAATTATTTCGCATTGTAAGAACCTCCCTGCGTTATTTTCTCCCCAGATGTCTTACTTTTCTTTTTACTCTGGTTCAGGAAAACATTGCATGTCTTTATTATCGGTCAGATTTTTATAGTGCTTTCTACTCCCTTCTGCCTTTTTTTCCTTAGTGAAAAAAGCAAAAATGAATGAATGAATGAATAATACAGTGTACGAAACCATGAACTCTCTGCACCTGTCTTTACAGTTCCAAGCTTCCTACTTTTGACTGCATGTGGAAGCTCTTGTTGGGGTGCATGAGAAAAACTGCTAATCTTAATCCTTCTTATTATGATTTTATCTGCTACGATGTGAGGAATTCCATGATTTTTTTCTGCTATTTCTGATACTGAGAGGGGAGGAGCTAAGCATATCGTTTTAACAAAGTCAGTGGCCAGCCATTACCTAGCATCAGCATTCTGGTTTTCATTACCATTTGATTTTTCTCAAATTCTGTGTGGGCCTAATTAATGTGGGCTCTGCAATCAACATGCCTCCCTTCCTTCCAGCTGTGCCCTAATTATATCGCCCTCCGGTGCCGGGGGTGGGAGGGGGCAGGCCAGCAGGCTTCTACGGTGTCGGGACAGAAACCTGCACTGTGAACTCCTGGCTTTAGAAATACCAGAATTCAGAGACACTGAACATATGTCCCCCTGCAATAATTGATGTTTTTACTCTTGTCTCTCGCTCTCATTTGTTTACTTGTTAAAATTATCCTTATCTCTCGTAATTGACAAGAAAAACCAGTGAAAGAATATGAAACGTTGAGCTTAGGGGAAGGTTTATTCATGTCAAAAGTCTTTGCTTGACTGTAATAAAAGTTCTATACTCCCCAGACTCATTCTGAACATCATTTTATGCCTGGCCGACCTTCCTTTGCTCCCGCTGTGACACCTGCAGCATAATTACAGATCCTTCGTAGCCCTCCTGCTTCATGCGGAGCTAAGCTTCCTCTGTTTGAAGAATTCTGCTGCTGCCTATCCAGTCGTTGAGGATGCTGTAATTTTTTTTTTTAAACCAACCCTAATGAGATAAATGTTATCCTTGCCTAGGTCAACCTTTACCATTGCTAGAAAACCAAATACAGTTAGATATTTAATGTTGCTGTCAGTTCCTCAGCAAACCAGAGTGGTCTGTCTTAATTTGTCTAATTATCATTTTGCATGTGAACCAGCTGGCCTCTTAACAAAAGCAGTTGGTCACACCAGTTTATTAATTGTAGCGCTCATCTTAACCATATGTGAAACAGTATAAGGAATCACAGGAAGTAGAGAAGAGGAAAACGGAACAGTTTGTGAGATAGTTCCACTGCTTACTAAATAAGGAGTCCAAATGATCCTTTTCTCTATATCTTTATACATACTGATCATTAATTGTAATTAATTTAAGCAGTGAGAAATATGATTTTCCTTCAGTCATTTTAAATAAAGTATTTTTTGTGTTTGTGGACAGTCTGGCTTCAGAATCCTTGTCTGTCTAAATGAAAACACTCTCGTTGGGATTTCTGTTTTGCAAGAGTGTATGTGTTGGTTGTAAATTGATGTGGACCTCTTTTTTCTTCACTGTTTTTCAGTTAAATGTAGCTGTCCCCTGATAGATTCAGAAATGTTTCACATCATTCATGGGCGCTTCCTTAATCTGCACTTGGTTGCAGATGCTAGGCAGTTTATGAAAATTCACAGCGATTACGGAGTGTGGGTCTTCCTTTGGTGGAGGAAGATGCGAACATTCTTTTGAGACCTGTTAAATCAGAGGCATTTCTCCCAAGCTCTTCTGTCAAGAGACAGTTTGTAGCCGGAATCATTTTCCTGGGTGAATGTTTCACTGGCTACCAGTTTCCCTGCAGGTGGCGACCTTCTACTTTATTTCATCAGCCGCCCCCCAACCTCACCCCACATGGGGTCTTCATTAGGATGTCCCCTTTGTCCAAATTTAAAAGTACAAGAGAGCCCAGAGTATAAAGCACTTTGGCTAATCACATGACTCTTAAATTAGATCTCTCAGATCATCGCATTATACTTTGGCTTTTCATTCTACAATGAGATTTTTTTTTCTTTCTTCCCTGAAGATTTTTTTAAAAAGGTTGAAATTGATCTTTTTTTCTTTTCAAATTTAAGGTTCATTTCCCTTTAAGTTATTTTTATTATAAAAGGATATAATTATGGTAAATTTAAATAGCACAGAAAATTAGTCTCTGAGATGTGATAGACCCCTGATATGCATTCTGTGTTTTGAATGATTGAATTAGGAAAGGTAAAGTGAGTTAAGTTCAGAATTGAGCTAATTGATATGTAGCTCTACTCATATACATTATTTCTCTCCTGAATGAGCTTTTATATTCCTAATAGAGGATGAGTAGAATGAATTAGATGAGTCAGTACTAACACGGGTAGACGGATTAGAGCTATACAACATGTCATGAAGAATAATTGGTACAAGCCTAAGAGGCTTACAGTTAATGAAATTATTCATTCTCTTTCTGTGAGACAGACATATTTCACTTTTGAGGAAGTTCTCCTTGAAGTAAAATGGCCTATATTTTTGAAATAAAAGAGTTACTAAAGCTCTGTCAAGGAATGCCTCTCAAGGTTAACATTTGAAGTATAATTTGAAAAACAAACAGAGGCATGCCAAGTCAGGCTAAGTCAGGGATCGAGCATCCCAGGTGGAAGACGGACAAGCGTAGAGGTACAGAAGCAGAGAAGCAGAAATGGATGTAGACATTTGCAGCCCGGCCCCACCAGCCTTTTCCCAGTGAAGGCAGAGGCAGCGCGGGAGCACAAGATGGAGGGTTGACGTGGGTGCTGGAAAGCTCCGTGGTGCGCTGCAGGCCACTTATTTTGTACAATGAAAAAGAGTGGATGGGATGCTCTTTGGGACCGTCTTCGGCTCTTACTGTCTGGAAAGTAGGAAATCTCCCCTTTTCAACTTGCCGTTGCCAAATCCCTGCTCACTGGGACTTCCAACCTCATGGCCCGTTCCCTTCACAGAGCTCTCTCCACCATCAGCCCCACCTCGTGCCCTTCATCTCCAGACAGTCTCCAGATTGTCCCGTGCCCTGAATTAGACATTGCTTCCTTCCCGCCCTGCAGGCAGGACTGAATTTTACATGCTGTGTCAGCAGGACTCTCTTTGTGTTTTGGACTTTTGATCGGGGTTTCTTTTTTTTCATAGCATGTTTTCTGTCTGCCTCGCCTTTCATTTGTTCAGCATTTGTCACATGAGTATTGTGACTTGACTAAACTAGTCACAGTGAGAGCAGACGTTTTGAAATTGACCGAGCAGATGGTAGCAGTGGTTTTAGACTAAATTATTAACTAGGATCCACAGCAGACGCCTTCAGCTTCAACACATGCAGAGTAAAGGGTATTTTCTAGTATCAGAATTAACTGGTCAAGTGGACGCCAGATCAGGTTCCTTCTAAAAAACTGATATATTATCATCTCCTAAGGTTTCCCTTTCTGCACCAACCACTCCATATTGATGGAGAGATTTCCAGTGGTCTTGTTTTCAGTATGCCATATGATTCATCATTAAAGATTAATTCAGAAGCAGAAGGAAAAAAAGATCATTGCACCACTGAAGTTCTAGAACATTGGGGATCTTTACCATACCTTTATGAAATACCATAACTCAAAGGACAATTAATATAATTCTTCATGAGCATCTGTCATCAGACATGTGTTTTCATTCCGGGACAGTATTTCTACAACATTACCTTGTAAACGTGTGTGTGTGTGTGTGTTTTTAACCTCCTTATGCAACCGTAGAAAGCACAAGATCAAAATCATACCTGGGGTATAACTGAAATTTCCCCACTTGTCTGTAAGTGGCCTTTCTTTTATAGCTGGTTTATCTAAAACTAGCATCCTGTCCAGGGTATGTACCTGATTTTGATGGCCCTCAAACCTCCTTTAATTTAGCACTTCCTTATTATTAATTATTATTATCATTGTTATTGTTATTATTATTGTTTGACTCACTGGAGAGGCCAACAAAATGTTCCAATTTTAGTTCGATGGTTTTCATTTTTCCTCTAGCTCTTGTATTCCCTGTAAACTGGAAAAATTTAACTTGTCAGCAGTGTTTAAGCTGATTTTACCATAGGTGATGCTTCTTGGTATTTTGTCCCATCAGGGGCCACATGGTATTCCTTGTCCCGTTAGCGTCTGCTGGATTATGAGGATGGCAGGCTGGTCCTGCCACTGTGCAGTTACTCTAATATTCCTCTTATATGACAGCTTTGCAGCAATGGAACATAAAATTGACAAGTGAATCAAAGAAGTTTTGAATGGGTAAGGTCTTAGACTGTTGAGAGAGGAAGAGTAGAAATTTGGAGGGAAAATGCCTGATGTGAAAAAATAAGAGATCCTTTACTCACATATAATCAACTCACCTTTTTGGGTTGTTTCTAATCAGTTCAATGCCTAACAGCCAGAACCTATAGTCAATTCAATTTGTCTTCAATATATAAAGTATATTTTTTCATCTCTGTGTTAAATCCTTACAGTTTTTTTAATATCATAAATTACAATTGTATCAACAAATGAATTATACTGTAGATTTTTTAAAAGTCCTTTAATCGTGAAATTTTACCTCCGTGAAATACAACTTTATGTCTGGGAATCCTGTATTTTATCTGACAGCCCTATTTTTTAAAGTTTTTTTTTTTTTTCTTTTTTAAGATTTTTATTTATTTATTTGACGGAGAGAGACACAGCGAGAGAGGGAACACCAGCAGGGGGAGTAGGAGAGGGAGAAACAGGCTTTCCCACAGAGCAGGGAGCTCCATGCAGGGCTCAATCCGGAGCCAAAGGCAGACACTCAACGACTGAGCCACCCAGGCACCCCTTAAAGTTACTCTCTTATTTATACATTTATTGATTATCAATTAATCTGCCTGTGTTACTTCAGAAATGATTGTTATTTTGATAGATAAAAAAATTACAGACCATGTATAATTGCCCTCAGTGTGAAAGTGTTTATAGAAACAAGAAACACAATTCTTTTTTTTTTTTTAAGATTTTATTTATTTATTTGACAGAGAGAGAGAGCTCAGATCACAAGTAGGCAGAGAGGCAGGCAGAGAGAGAGGAGGATGCAGGCTCCCCGCTGAGCAGGAAGCCCGATGTGGGCCTCGATCCCAGGACCCTGAGATCATGACCTGAGCCGAAAGCAGAGGCTTTAACCCACTGAGCCACCCAGGCACCCAAGAAACACAATTCTTACCTCCAAAAGTTAGAGTTGTGGGAAGACTTTGTTTCTTAATAAATGGGAGGATAGGACTAAGCTATCTATAAGTTTATTACTAAAGCATTATTATGAATGTTTAAGTAGATTATGTTGTTTGTTAATTTTTAAATATTTCTTTTTTTAAGATTTTATTTATTTATTTATTTGACCCAGAGAGAGAGAGAGAGAGAGAGAGAGAGAGCACAAGCCAGGAGGAGGAGCGGCAGGCAGAGTGATAGGGAGAAGCAGAGCCCCTGCAGAGCAGGGAGCTGATGTGGGGCTCCATCCCAGGACCCTGAGATCGTGACCTGAGCTGAAGGCAGACACTTAATTGGCTGAGCCACCCAGGCGCCCCTAAATATTTCTAAAAGCTCTTACTATTAAATGTACACTTTATTTTATAGGCACAGGGGCCTTGTATTGGATACTTTCTGCTATGTTTTCCAGTGCTCCGGGTCTAAGAAGAACAAGAATGCTTGGGTGTGTCTGTGGATTTAAAAATTGTATTTCAAGCATTCTAACCATGTGTAAAGATAACGAGGACACCTAAATTAACTTAGTCACGTACAATCTTTTCTTTCAGATGTTAAGCTTGATTTTTAAAAATAGCCTAAAACAAATCAGTCAGTAAAAGTCCTGTTTATAGATAAGGTTGGGCTGAGAACTCTCATGTTTTAAAGAGGTAAAATTCCTTTGAGAAGAACTTAAAATTATCTTTTGGTACATGGCCCTGACCAGAACTGCATTATATCTGATTTTTCTTTCCCTTACCTCCCTTCCAACTTAGAAAACCACCATGATCTTTATTGATTATATATCCCATTTTCAGTTGATCAAGTATCCAAATTTTTTGTGATTCAAAATGTGTATATTACATGGCATCGTACGTGGTGAGTATTGGAAAATATTCCTTTTTAGTAAATACTGTTTAACAAAGTTTGTGAAAGTTTTTTGGATTCAACATATAAAGACTTTTAATGCCCCAAACTCACTGAATGCATAGAGGGGGCCTGAACTTTTGTCTAAGTGGAGATGGGGCTGTGGGGGAAGGATTCGAGGGGCTAGAAGCCTTATCTGTGAGTCCTGGGAGCCTTCGACAGCTCTGCTCTTAAGAAGCTCTCAGGTTTAAACATATAATCTTTTGTCCTTAGTAAAAATAATAAGGTTGTATTTTAAGGTTGTACTCGAGTCGAAGACGTGGGTGTTAACAGAGTCACTTATTAAACAGCCAGGGTTTAATTTAAAATTTTTATACCTTAAGTGTATAATGGTTCCTGAAGTTACAGACTTAAATACAGGCTGATAAGACCAAGGTAGTCGTAGAAAAATGGCCCTGAGTGAGCATTGATTCCAGCCTCCTCACCTCTGGCATGCATTGCTACACCAGCCCCCAGCTTCTCCTTCTGCCCCGGGTCAAGTCCATTCACATCCACTGCTCACCTCACACTGGTGGTCTCTTTGAAATGTGACACTTATAGCTTTCCCTTTTCGACTCCCATCAGTGACTCCCTGGCCCACCAATGAAAACCCACCCCCTTATGGGAAGCAAGGTCCTTCAAGATCTGGCCCTGCTTAAACTTATACTAGCCCCCACCTCCCTAGCCACCTTTCCCCACATCACCCCCCTATAAGCCTATGCTGAACCTCCGCGTGACTGCGTGACCGTGACTGCGTTTTATCCGAGAGTTACCTCTTCCACTCTGTACTCCAAATGGGGTGGATGCCCTTTGCCATCTTTACCATTAACATCATAGTCTTATCTCTCTCCCTGTGCTTGTTCATTACTTTATTATTCTTATCTCTTTGGGTGTGTTGCTCTATTGGACTCTGACCTTCCTAAGGTCAGGAACCAGTTTGATTTACTTTTAACCCGGATGTCGGTTGTAGAACATGGGACAGTTAATAAGTTCTCTATGTGAAATTTCTGAGTGGTTGAATGCAAATGCATAGTTATGGGTAAAGTTTTTAGACTATGTATTACTTTGCAAAGTACTTCTATAACTGTTTGCTAATATGTTGTATACCTATTCCTGGAAAGTAATCAGATCACTGTAGAAATAATGAGATGGTTCCTAGAAGAAAAATTTTAAATTCTGGTCAGAAATAAGACCAGCATTTCATTTCAGTGAAAGACTAAGCAGAAATGTTGGAACTTTATAAGGATGCAAATATTTATACAATAGTAGTGGTAATAGAATTCTCAAGCAGGATAAGCCACCAGGATTGTTCAAGTGATGGGGAGCATATTTTTCTGTATAATATTTGGCAATTTTTTAGAGAACAGCGATTCTCAAATATTTTTATTATTTGTGTGTCCTAAAAAGGACTTTTTTGTATGGTACATTGACTTGAATGTACTAACTAAAGATATCTTTTCCCAGCTTTTAATATGTGCAAATGAAAGAGAAAGCAGGACACCCAGATTCTCATCTTCGCTCCTCTATTGCATTAGCTTCTGGATCTCAGTTTTCTCATTTCTGACTGACGACGAAATCTACCTGTCTGGTTCATTGAAAAATTGACTATAACAGCCCTTAGAGAAACAAGGAAGTTCTTGATAACCAGCTAGGGTTTTGGGGGAAAGCAGATGGGCTTAAATTAGACATCCAGCATGAAATAATTGGAAATTTAACTAGAGGTTAGCAATATGGATCTGGAGGACAGACAATGAAGGACGATAGTGGGAGAGGAAGATTGAGCAGAGTGTTTATAGGTAGTAGCATAATTCATGGATTATGGATTATTAGTCTTTTTCCCTGAAGTTCCAGATAGAAAATATCTTCAACTTTACAGCTCCTATGGTCCTTGGTGAACACAGCCCCAGAGCAGCCAGAGACAAGAGATAAACTAATGGTGTAGTGGTGTTCCATTACAAGTTTATTATTGGACACCAGAATTGGAATTTCCAGAGAATTTTCACATCATGAAATATTACTCTTTAATTTTTTTCAACTATTTCAAAAGGGGTCTGCTAGTTTTGGCCAAAGGGCCTTAATTTGCTGACTCCTGTCTTTTTCCAGTAAAATCATTAAGGTTTCAAGAGGGAATAAGTAAATAGCACCTGACAAATGCTTAAGGACAGGTTCTTTGAAGCTTGTTAAGAGTTTGTTAGAACCCAGAGAAGGAAGAGTGAGATGTAGGAAAGGAACAAGTGTCATACAGTATTGATGAAAAGCTCAAGAACTGGGTCATTAGTGGTATACAATTAAAGATAATTAGAAGAAGAGAGGGAAGATGACCATTGATACTCGTTAGAGGTGCACTGGTGACCACTGGGAATTTTTTGTAAATGAATAGACTTTTAGACAGTAGAAAAGATAATGTATAGCAACTGGAAGTGATAGGTTTAGAGCAATCCTTCAGGGAGCTGATAGTTTAACTCTGAAACAAGTAAACAGACTGAGGTCTGTGAAGTTGATTTCCCTTCTGTGAAAGCCTGACTGATCCTTCCTTCATTAAGCTAAGGGCTGCTTAGCTATGTCTTAAGATTTCACTTGTCTATGTAACAAATACATATGCTTACCACATATTACATACGGTTCTAAGGACTTTATCAATAATAACTCCATAAATTCTCATATAACCTTGCCACATAAATACTTATATTGTCTCCATTTTACATATGAGAAAACCAAGGTATAGAGAGGTCTCTTCTGTAGTAAGTGACTAATATCCTGGATGGGATGGCTCCAGTGTGGGGCTCTTCACGCCTACCTACCCTATGCTATCAAATTTCCCATGTCACCGCCGCTGGGCACCTGGCTCAGATGGTTAAGCATCTGCCATAAGCTCAAGTCATGATCTCAGGTCATGGGATCAAGCCCCACGGTGGGCTCCTAAACCAGCAGGGAGTCTGCTTCTCCCTCTCCCTCTGCCTCTCCCCCTGCTTGTGCTCTCTAGCTCCCTTTCTCTCTCTCTCTCTCTCAGACAAATAAATAAAATCTCTAAAAAAAATTTTCCGTGCCTAGGATATTTAAACTTTTTTCCTCTGCTATTATAGAGCTAAAGCTGGAAGAGGAAGTACCATGGGTTTATATATTTTGGTGTCGAGTGTATAAATGGAGCAATTAAAAAATACTAGATACTTCCATAAAAACCTGGCACTTCAATAAACTGTGACACCGAGGCAGTGCAAATTACAAGCCTGTTCTCATGCTGATATGCAGGCTATAAAGTAAGAGATGATGAAATTATTGGGGAAATCTTTATAACTAATAAGCTCTTTCAAAACGTAACCTGATGTGTCATGTAAATACCCTGATTTATTTGGTTAGCATCTGAAGATCCAGACTTGAGAGGGGTGGCACGGAATATGCCTACAGGACGATGTGCCCTGGATGCTGGCGTGGAAGCCTGCTCTCTGCTCCCAGCCTAACCACTGACTGGTGTGCAACCAAATAGTGCTATCATCTGGACGCAGCTACGGCCACTTACTATCACACTTAGTATCAAGTGAGGAAGGAAGTTCCTCCATATGTGACTCCTACTAGTTCCTCCAGTTCATTTGCTTAGAGCACGCCTCTCACTAGTTCTAGTGGACTGGAAGTGTTTCATTCCCCGCGCCCCCTCGACCCAGTGATCATTTCCCTTCTTTAAATAAGAACCAATGGATTCACTGTTGATTTTTGTTTTATTGCTGTCTCCTTCAGTTTGTACTCACATCTCACCTTTTCAATGAGGTCTACCCCGACTCCTAGTTAATACTGCCATCTGGCCACTTGCCCAGCCCTAAAAACTTTTTTGTCCTCTTCAGCCTTTTCCTCTGTGCATTCACTGACCCCTTTCTCGCACGCCGTACAGTTGTAGCTTTCCGTGAAATCATAGGAGCCCCGCGAGGGCAGGGATGTCCCGGAGGTACTGAGATGTGTGGAATTGAGGATGTGCTCAGTGTTCACCCTCGGAATGAACGTGTGGATGCTGCCGTTGTGTGCAGGAAAAGCCGCATGTTGTTTCCAACCCTGGATCTGTCCAGTGACATTTAATCTCCGAAACTTGGGGGTTGTGAATCGGCGAGTTTTGTCTAAAAGCTCACCCGCTACTAGTCTCTCAGCCAGTAAGCCTGAGAGGCGGCTCTTGAAGCAGAGCGAGGTCACTCTTGCTTATAAATTTGTTTTCTTAGGGGGAATTTCGCTTGATAATTTAAGGCAGCTATATAATTTAACTCTGGAGTCATTTCTCATTTGAGTCGTTTCTTGTTTGCCATCTGGCCATGTAATTACTTTTAAATAAAACTATGTACAGGATGAAAGAGCACAAATTGGAAATCTGTGGTAATATGGATGGTGAAATGATAACGTGTGTGTTTTATTTTTTTGTTTGCTTTGCTTTTGCTGTTGTTCAGAAAGTAAGATTAAGGGAGGGGGGAACATTTGAGGAGGAATCATTCCAGAGCTTTCCCTAGAGGGAGGCCCTTATATAAATTTTCTCCTTTGACTAAGAGCTTTTGTTATAACCTAAATGTTTTGAATTAGTGGATTATTACATTTTTTCATTCATTTATAAGTCTGGCCCTAAGCTATGAAACCAGAGGTTGTCTGACATGTCTCCAGAGCTGTTCTGCCACGGTGTGGAACAGGGCAGAGGTGTGAGCATCATTCTTTTCTTTGATCTGTTTTCTTAGTATTCTCCGATCTGTATTCTTTTCCTTTTTGTTCCAGTCCCTTTACCTTGGAAGTTATTTTTCCTAGTGCCAGCCTGAGTATTATTATTATTATTTCTGAATCTTCCCTTTCACTTTGCTTCCCCACTTCTTGGAGGTTAATTGCAAATGGACAAAAGAACCAGAACCCAGTACCATGTGTTCAAGTTCAAGAGAAACCTAAATAATGTTTGTTTGGAATTACTGTTCTCCCTCATGGGTAGGGGCTGGGGAAGAGAGGGGGTTGGAGTGTGGAATTTTTAAACCAGGTGCTTAGATGATAATTAAATTTAAAATACAGATTTAAATCATTAGGGTACAATTGTAATGCTGATGCTCAGTCACTGGCAAAAAAACAAACCAACCCAAAACAAACAAATAAAAAACAACTGGGTGAGAAGACAGGAGGTACTAATTTGCATGAAAATGCAACCAAGTCATCACTTAGAGCTCCGTGGAGATTCTGTTGTAAAGTCTTACTGCCTGTAAACGTTCCTTTGGTGTGGGAGGCAGAGCCTGGGGGCGTGGTCAGGGAAACAATAGTTTGGCTCTGCCCCCTCACCCCCAAATCAGTTCAAATGCCTGAATTAACTGGAGAGTCAAAGAATCAAAACAGACTCACTGTTAAGACTTGTGGGCTCCAATAGACCGATCTGGATGTTCCTAGTAGCCTAGTGAAAATGGAGAATACATGTGCTTCCCCTTGACTTGAGAAGAGGAAGATCTGCACTATTTTCCTGGACTCCAGAGAGGAGCAACTTCGGATCTGTTGGAGAGAAAGTGAATCAATGAGCACCGGCGCAGAAAGACTGATGTGGCTATCATGCAAATAAGAACTGTGATTGGCTTTCTCTTTCTTTTTGTACACTTTGTCACTGCGGCTCTCAGCCTTAAAGATTAGGTTTCAGTGGGAGCTTTTCAGGTTGAAGGACTGTTAATGGCTTGTAACTGCCTGACAATAAACTCAGCCTCAACATTACATCAGCCCCCAGCAGATGTCTAAGGATTTGAGATTGGAGGAAGAAAGTTAGAATCTGGAGCAGAAGGATACAGCTTCCTACCTGCCTGATGGGCTGGGCTTTTAATGTGATTTAAATTTCTAAGCCCTATGTAGGTATCCTGGCAATGGTGGTCTTCATTAATGCAAAGATCAAGTCTTTAATTAAACTTTTTAAGAGAAAAAGTAAGTAATTTCTCCTCCCCTTCCCCTTCGGGGGTGTGTGTGTGTGTGTGTGTGTGTGTGTGTGTGTGTGTGTGTGTGTGTGTGTGTGTGTGTGTGTTGTACTACTTCATCTTTTTGAGTGATGGAATTGGAATGTGAAAGCATAATTAGCACAAGTTAAATTCCATTCTCTACTAAGTTGTTCAGATACCTCTGACTTTTATGACTCTAAGGCAGACTTATATGATTTTAGCATGTCTTTTTATTTGTGGTTGGGATTTTAGGTGAATTCACTTCTGTGCTTCTCAAAAGAAGCCCTTTAAAAAAAGCAGGGGGCGGGGAGCCTTGTATTTACCTTATGTCTGCCTTGATGTATGTTTTTTTTTTTGATTCTTTGGCTTACTGTGCCAGGGAGGCTGTGTGTGATCTATCATGTATTTTTGATGGGGCTGATCCTCTAAAACTCCCTGGAACTCTCTGTTACGTATTTCAGAGCTCTGGGACAAACTCTGTCTAGACAGATCAGTCCCTGTAAAGCACACAGCATTTGTGGCATGGCCTCATTGTGTACTGACCCTTGGTTTACATGTCTTTAATCCAGGTGCTTCTTCATTTCCTGCAGGGTACAAATTTTACAAATAACATGGTTTTGTTTTTACATAGCTGTTGGCTTAGTTTAGTTGAGCTTTTGGACCCAGTGATTTAAACTAGATAAATGTGGATGGGTATGAGCATTGGTAAGAGAGACCTTGGAGGAAGCAACAAAGAACAGCCCTCTGGGCTCATTTGCTGCGGCTCCCTCAGTGGAGGGCTGTCTTTGGATGGACTGATTAAAATCTGCGCTGGCAAGAGTGAGATGCTCCAGAGAAGAGACAACTGTTCTTTCATAGGAGCCAGTTGGTAGCTGTACAGTGGGGCCGATGGTGTGATTGCACAGACACAAGTACCATTACTTGGATTTGATTTGTAATTGGCAAATAGGAGGTTTCACTTTTCAATAGTTTTCAACTATGAAGTGTGGTAGTTCAGTCTTCCAGATAAATGCACATCAGCCTGAGACATTGCAATTAACTGTGGCTACTCTTTGGAGGACATATGGTGAGTTCTGCCCTGTGCAAGATTCTCAGGCATGTAAATAAGAGCTTCATCCGTCTTTGTGGATTTTGTGTATTAAGATTGGTAACTACATGCACCATGCAAAACAATTTTTCAACAAGAGGTTACGTGAAATACCAGGTGCCTAACTTACATACTTTTGTCAAATGTTTTTTTTTTAAGTTTTTATTTATTTATTTGACAGGGAAAGAGATTACAAGTAAGCAGAGAGGCAATCAGAGAGAGGGGAGGAAGCAGGCTCCCTGCTGAGCAGGCAGCCAACTGGGACCCTGAGATCATGACCTGAGCGGAAGGCAGAGGCTTTAACCCACTGAGCCACCCAGGTGCCCCACTTTTGTCAAATGTTAAAAGCAGAAAGCATATAGACTTTTCTGTTTTTAGCTCGATGTCTAGTTCGCAATGTTTATTTTTCCACTTATCAACTTATGGAGAAGGTGGGATGATTTGAGAAGTGAGGCTTACAGAATTTAGCAGCTGTAGAAAGATGGGTTATGGGGGAGTGCTAACCTGTGACTGAGGTTCTCAGGAGTGCGAAGAAAAGCCAAGTTCCCCTTCACCAATGCAGGTCTAAAGTGGGGGGCTCTGTTAGATTAATTTCACTGCTCCTGCCACAATCACGCTTTACATATATTAGTTCATTTGATCTTTGTAACAGCTCTAATGTTGTGCTGTTGGGTACTTTGAGTGAATTTGAAATACGTTCAAAGAGAAAGGTTCAGTAGTTGATGCATGCTTGTTCATTTTATTTTGAGAATCTGTTTATGGTCTCGTTTCCAAGGACATACTCTGTTGTACAGTGTGCACTTTGTAGCCTAGGTCAGAGTCAGGGAAGACTTGCCCCTGGTTCACAATTCTAGGATCTACTGGTTTTACTTGTTACCCCCAGGAAATGCTTCAGCACGGGTTTTGTTTTGTTTTGTTTTGTTTTTAAGATTTTATTTATTTATTTGACACAGAGAGAGATCACAAGTAGGCAGAGAGGCAAACAGAGAGAGAGGAAGAAGCAGGCTCCCTGCTTCATCGAGCAGGGAGCCCGATGTAGGGCTCTATCCCAGGACCCTGAGATCATGACCTGAGCTGAAGGCAGAGGCTTTAACCCACTGAGCCGCCCAGGCGCCCCAGCATGGGGTTTTTCTCTCAAACTTCCCTAGTCTCTCCCTACATCTGACTTACAGCAGCAGATATATGGAAAGGGTTAAAAATTGTTGATGGATATGTTTGATGCTGTCCGCTTCACATTGGGCTCCACGGGTACCCCCAACTCCGTCTGTATTTCAGGAAGAAACAAAATAGACACAGAGATCCCAAGTCCTGGGGGATCAAGGAAGATTACTGGAGGAGATTTAGGGTGGTCTCATGGTTACCTGTTGTTTCCCCTCTGATGGACTCTTTTGTATTGGGAAAACTCAATTGAATTGGGTTATGGTGGGAAGGGGTCAATTGCATTGGAATTTTTAAAAAATATTTTAATATAATAATATTCCTTGAGAAAAAGTATTCCACGAAAGCAGGAAATGTAGAGAAAATTTTGTAGCACAAATTGATTTCTATTTCTATTAGATATGCTATTAAAATATATTTCACTGAATGTTTATGGTTAATTTTTTTAAAAAATTGAGTTTATTACAGTGATGTCTGTGCTTTAGAGGGGAAAGATTTGGTCTCCGCCTCTTGGCAGGAGATTCGTTTCTGTCTTGACAGACTAACATCGACTGTTGCAATGGCATTGTGCAGTTGGATAATAAATACGCATTGTGGCAGAGTTAAGCAGGAATTAGAAGTCTCTATCAATTTTCTTAATTGTTTTCTAACTTGGGAGTGGAGGGAGGGCCTAAAACGCTGGGAAGCCTTTAACTGAGGAAACAGTTCTACCAAAACATTATGGGGGATGATGGACAGTTTCAGCTTTCCCTTCAGAGACAAAACACTGGGAAGAACCCCTGGAGCCTAAGATTAAACCTGATTCAGACTTTGCCCCATTTCCCCTTTGTTGGCCCTTACCCCACAGATGTGTCAGGCACCAAGAACCCATCTTGATAGAAAATATTCGGAGCCACTGAAGCTTACTCTGACCCCAGAATTTACGCTGCCTTTCTTTACACAGCGGTTTCCAACCTCGATGAGGAGAGTCGATGGACAGTCCACTACACTGCTCCGTGGCACCAGCAGGAGAATGTGTTCCTTCCCACCACAAGACCACCCTGCGTAGAGGACCTGCACCGCCAAGCCAAGCTCAACCTCAAATCAGTATTGAGGGGTAAGATTGCCTCCTGCCAGCTTGCTGTTCTTAGAGTACTGACCATTAGAATTGAAAACACAAATGTGATCGCTATTTGTAAAACAAGATCTATTTATAATGAACACATGGTATGCTGTTTTTTTTTAGAAGAGATCATAAATCCTTCCAGCCTAATACATGCCTAATAAGTTCTGGTCTCTGTAGAAACCTGCCAGTTTACAGACATGCAAATCTATCCTCACAGAGCCCACGCCTGCTTGGAAACCCTAGCATGTTCAAACCACCCATACTAATGTAATCCAAATAAACCCCTGCTGACATGCGGAATTTTGCCACTGCCTTTTTAAACCATTGTAGGTCTTCAAGGCAAATTTGTTAAAGCTAATGCTTTCTAATGGTTTGTTCTGTTTAGTTCAGGTTGGGTGGAAAGAGGACCTATATATAGACTTTGAAAGAGTTCAGAGTGGTTTGTCTTATCAGGACTTGGGCAGCACCCAACTGCTCTCCTCTTAAGCAATGGTCTGTCAACAGATGGCAGAGTGCCCTTTGGACAGTAGGAAATATGGGTAGAGTATCCTCCTATATCTAGTTTAAAAGCTTCATTTTTCTTCAAATTACTGTGGATGTTAAGAAGTGTAAATGTGTGACAAGGAGGGCTTCTCTTAAAAGTGGTAAAGAAGTTCTTTAAAAGAGGAAGGAATGTCTTTTAAGATTCAGAGACTTTTTCCTTAAAAAAGCAAACTAATATTCTTACTCTACCAGATGCTGCTGCCTCTACCAGTTTTCTCCCCCCAGGCAATATTTGGGACATTGTTTTATTTAAAAAGTGCTTGTTGTTGGGGCGCCTGTCTGGCTCAGTCAGAGTGACTCTTGATCAAGGGTCTTGAGTTTGAGCCCCACGTTGGGTATAGCCATCACTTAAAAAAAAAAAAGACTTAAAAAACATTTGTTGTTTTGTTATTTATCTGAAATTGAAACTTAACTGGGTGTTCTGTATCTTGTCTAATTGTGAAAGACTTAAATCTAGAAGAAATCTGTTATTGATTCAAGGAAAACCCAGCATGAGGACCCCAACTAATACTTAATAAACACTTGTCTGTATGCCAGATTCAGTTCTAAGCCATTACTCCTAC
This sequence comes from Ailurus styani, assembly GCA_002007465.1. Lineage (NCBI taxonomy): Eukaryota > Metazoa > Chordata > Mammalia > Carnivora > Ailuridae > Ailurus > Ailurus styani. The sequence goes on along the minus strand of LNAC01000037.1, from coordinate 6,133,318 downwards.
TATATCATTTAATCCCCACAATAATCCCATTTATTATTAGGCAGATTTCACAGGTGGTGAAACAGAGACACACAGATCAGAAACTTCCTAACATCTCCAAGCTAGTTAATGGCAGAACCAGGATTTAAACTTGGACAGTCAGAGGATGCAGAGCCCATATTCTTAACTGCTGCGTTATATTGCCTTTAACATCCATTTGTTGGAACTCTTTCATTCTAGCAGAAGTGCAGGCTACAAAGGCCGGGTCTTGGGTCTCAAGGAATTTATACTTATTTCTGTAGTACAAATCACAATGTGAAAAATTCTCAGGAGATGTGTCAGAAAGTGCTCTACAGGAGTTATAGCAGAGTATTTCTGCTTCGAGAAAGAAGGAATAGCTACCACTAGACTCACAGTAGATTTGGTATTCTGAATAGAACTCTACAGATATTTTAGATGATAGCCTTATTTTTTCTTCCTTGAATCTTTTCTAATGCTTAGATTACCTCATGTATCTTACAGTATCTCATACCCTACAGTCTTGGCTTTGGACTGTCCAGAGCTGAGATTATTGGGTCCCCCTTTTCATGTAGCCTGCCTAACCTGTTTATTTAGTGACCAAAAGCTTAAATGAAAAGAATTCCATTAGTTGGGCTCTTCTGTATGGCCTTGGTATTGTACTTTGACCTTTGTTGCCTTCATGATGTACCTAAACCCAGCCAAAATTTCTTCTATATCCCTTCCCTACGATTTATCTTCAGTACATTTCGACCAAGGGCTTCTCTCCTTATAGCTCACCTTCTTCCAGCAAATAATTAATAAGAATATTAAATGGCACAGTTCCCAGGATAAACCCCAGAGGCAGTGCCATTGTTAACATTTCTCTCCGAGCCACGAACAACAGAGCCCTGCATGGTCTGGCTTGTAGAGAACGCTTTCAGGAAGGTATGTGCGAGTTTGAGTATTCAGGCCTGGCTGTTTTTTGATCACTCTCCAGGAAATTGTGCTTCATGGCCTCTTTCATGTATTTGGAAGTATCAGATCAGAGCTTCTCTTTTCTTCCCTGAGAAAATTGAACATCTGTATATAGATTTTTCTGATTTTATTTTCCTTTTGATTATTTAGTAGCTCCATGTGAAATATCATCACCACTGGTTTTGTCTACACTTGAATTTTATTTTGAAAAGGTCAGTGCTTTAGCAGTTGCTCTCATGTCCTAAAATGCCTCATCGAAGGGATTTGCTATTAATAAAGTTAATAACTTTGGAAAATTCTTGGAGCTCAACTTTTAAAGTCTGGATTTAAATACTCCTGAAGAGATTTTTAGATAAATAATAACTTTTAAAACAGTGATTGAAGAAGATGAAATGAAAAAGAGCATCTGAGTTGTTTTCCTCTTCATTTATTTACATTTAATTACGTGCACAGAACTTCACATCCCAAACTTCCCCTACACCATGTATGTAACCTGAGTTAATAAACACAAGTGCAGAGCATTTATGGCCTCATTATCAGTGAAGATTAAAAAGTCCGGTCCCTGAATATATGGCGCTATGAAGGTATGATACTATCTAAAGCTATCAGTTTAAGTTAATTTGCCCTCAATGTTCTTTGCTTAAAAATAAAGAAAGGTAGCTAATTATTCACAGTGAATAATCTATTTTGTTCCTTCTTTTCTTACTGTGACCTTATCCATAATTTTCAGGAAGGAATGCTGTTCTTTAATGTTAAATAGGTTGGTGCTTTTTCATAATCATTAAATGCCATCGTGTAAGTTCCTCTGTCAGGTTTTAGGGGAGCTCAGCTGTCCTCCAGGGGATCGTAAAATATGGAGGGAAGTGATATAATGAGTACTAGTTAAATTAATAACTAAGTGTTGTAAACATTTGCTTATTAAAGTAATGCAGAAATGCTTAAGGTTGGTAGAGTGAGGAAGGCATGGATTTACTAAAAAATGTTTTTATGAAAAAGCTAAGTTTGAGTTGGCACATAAAGACAGATAATAGACTCGATTTACTAAGCATTTGAGCATCAATTCTGTACCATGCCACAAGTTTTTTGTTGTTTGTTTGCTTGCTTTTGTCTTCTTTGGGTGGGGGGGAGCTATGCCCAGAGTTTTTGAATGAACCAGTAAAAGTTCATGGGTCCTTAACTTTAAAGAGCTGAGCTTGCTACTTGTGTCAAGATCGAAGTAAATAGACAGTGGTGTTGTGGAGATGTGTATGATATACAGTGGGTAGGCAGAGAGCTCAGTCGGCTGGAAAAGAAAAGCATTGGGAGACCCCCCCCCCAACTTGCCCACTCTCTCATCCTGCCATTGAAGAGGAGGCGGGCCCCATGTGGCATATGGAATACCTGGAGCAGGTGTCTTCTGTGTGCAGGTCTGTATATGGAATACCTGGAGCAGGTGTCTTCTGTGTGAAGGAACAAAATAGATTATTCACTGTGAATAATTAGCTACCTTTCTTTATTTTTAAGCAAAGACCAGAACAGACTCTGTTCTGGTCCAAATAGGGCAGAGAGCTTTCATATCTGTTGTTGGCTAGTCTCTGGAGAATTTGGTAGAATTTGGTGACCATGCTCTTAGACCAAATGATTTGATTTTTTTGATTTGTTACAAGAGATGTAGGTAATGATTTCCTGCTAATGGCAATACAAACATGGACCTAGATTTTAAAATAGTATTTTGATATTTGGCTCAACAGGACATCTGGCTGGCAGTGAGTAGTTAATTTGTGAAGATGGATCCCATCATCTATAAAGAATTCACTTGGGCATCTGGGTGGCTCAGTGGGTTAAAGCCCCTGCCTTCGGCTCAGGTCATGATCTCAGGGTCCTGGGATCAAGGCCCGCATCGGGCTCTCTGCCCCGCAGGGAGCCTGCTTCCTCCTCTCTCTGCCTGCCTCTCTGCCTACTTGTAATCTCTCTCTCTGTATCAAATAAATAAATAAAATCTTAAAAAAAAGAATTCACTTATCTTTTAACTGTATTTCCAGAAGAATTCTACCCTTTTAATCTCCATAGTTGTTTGAACCCTTCATGAACTTCATCTGAGTTAGATGGGATGAGATAGGTAATCTTTATCTAACTAGATATCTATCTGGATAATTTTTAGCATTAGTCAAAGTGCCACATTAAATGGGAAAAGGGGAGTTGAGGGATGGGGGTGGGCACGGTTAGGCTGAATGAAGGGTTCAGATTTTATTTCCTTTAGAGCTGTAGGACCTCATTCGACAATTCTGAGCATACTGAAGGCTGAAATAAAGACATGTTATTTTCAAGGCTCCATCCCCCAAAAGCCCAACCTGGGAGAGGGAGAGAAACACAATTTCTCACAGTATGTTTAGCAGGCAGTTTAGTTACTGTGTCCATGTCCATCCTGCCAGAATTAGTTCACGGAGCATCTGTTGTTGTATCGAAAACGTTCTCTAGTCACAGCTCTCCTTCCTGAAGAAACACATTTGAGCAGGTCAGCCCGCTCTGTGGCTCTAGAATTAGAAGTGTGAGCACAGGGAGGAATGGTGGATCTGGCCTGTGTTAATTCACAGTCAGTGGGTTATATTTATTATAGGAATTGAGGGTTTACAGTGTGAAGAAATGAGAGTTTGTACCAACCTGTTAAAAACAGTAGTTCGTGTGTGTGTGTGCAAGTATGCTCACCAACCTGTTTGACGCTTGGGAAGGGTGCACCTTTCTTGAAGTTACGGACGAGGTTTCCAAGTAGTTTCAGCCAGGTCCCTCTGACAGGTCCTGACACACAGACTTTATCTGAGGCTCGCTACATCTACCTTTTACGTCAGGAAGCCTCCTAGTTCGCCTTTGGCTTAGACAGATGCGTCTGTTCTGGGAAGGGTTGCGGGATTTTCTCTGGATTTGATGAGGTGGCTTAGCTATCTTATCTGGCTGCCTTGGGCACGTGGGTCCTGTGGTTTTGGCCACAGACGCTCCTCTTGGAGGTCCTGTGGCACTTTTCATGGGACTGTTTGGGAGATGCTTTTGTAGGTGTGGCCTTGTGGATGCTGACCAAGAGGCAGCCCTCTCTCCTGGAATGGTCCATCTGCTCACTGCCTCGGACATACTCAGGATAAACATCTGCTTTGCCCACCTGTGCTAAACATTGAATTCTTTCTCTTCTCTGTCACTTTTTAAAAACTATGATGACACACAACACAAATACCTAAAACATTGTACATTTTAACAAATAATTACAAAGCAAATATCAATAGAACCATTACCCTGGTCACAAAGTAGAATAAGACCTAAACTCCAGAAGCCTCTTGTTCTTGCTTTCCAGTAGGGAAAAACCCAGGTTTAATGAAGAGAGCATGGGTCACATTTGGTTCAAATCCTGCCTGTTATGTACTAGGTATCTCTGATTTGAGTTTAATTTTGAGTTTTATTTCTTTGACAATTTGACCTTGTTTTCTCATCTGTAAAATAAAGATCATCATATCTGTGTTCATGGGAATAAAATGAATTTACCTTTGTAAAATATCTCAAAGTACCTGCCCCTTAAATTGGAAGCAGTGTTTGTGGAGGGAAGGGTGTATTTTAACTTAAGTGCAATAGAATACAGATACGATTTTATAAATCTCAGCCCACTTTTCCAAATGGCTATCCTGATTTAGCTGATGCTTTCCCTCCTACCCATTATGCTCCAGAGATATGCTGTTGGGAGGAGGGAGAAAGGAACAGAACCAGAAATATCAGTCAGATGACAAGGACAGACACAGACACTTGGCACTCGGGGTCATTTCATCCACATAAGCAAGGTGACTTTTTCTCCCACCCACCATCAACCTCTGAAAGAGCCTAGATTGCTAGAGCTGGAAGGGACCTCCCACATCCTCTGATTAATAAACCCCCTTTTCATTTTGTAGATAAGTAAACCAAGGCCTCCGGAAGCGAAGGGGTTAGTTTATAGCTACTTTACAATTGATAGATGACCAGGTCGGAATTTGAAATCAGATTTCTTGCTCAGCCCACACCTGTCTGTTTGGATCTCAGATCCTGCAGGCACTGAGGACATGCTTTGATGTTTTGATGTCTGCCATCAGCTTTCAGAAAGGCCATTAAGGACAGGGCTCCCTGGAATCTAAAGGCCTAGGGCAAGTTTGGTTTTGTTAGCCGATTCACTTAGGGAATGCAGATTAGCTTGTGGATGCCTAAAGGAGGAGCTTCATAGTTGCTGTGGAAATCTCTTCACTCGGTCCTGATTTCATTGAAACGCAAGTATAAGAAAATAAAAGGAGGGAAGCTGTGTCATGTGACATCATGTGGGTCAAGTGTCTATAACTGTTGTTTCATTCTGATGGCATTTGGTGTATATCTTTAGGACTGTAATAGGTCATTAGTACCTCAGTGGACTTAAAAAAAAAAAGGCACAGATTTTAGAAGGGATAGGGAAAGATAAGGGGACCAGTGATTTGGCACTTTGGTCATTACTTGTGCTCTTTCTGAAGAATCCATTGATAGGAGGAGAAGGGGAAGTACCACTGTTTAAAGAAAGGTTATTTTTAATATGTTATAAGTAAGAAACATTAAATAACTTAGACTCATTCATACAGAATTTTAACTTAGTTTCTAGTTTTAACTAAAAATAGGTCTAGAATTCAGGTGGGGAGAGTGGTACATCATTCTGAAAAAAACTACTCAGCAGGGCTAGGGAATATATTGTCTCATCTGTCCTAAAGCATAGCAGCATCGGCATTTTCTTCAGTTGTCATTAACTAGTCAGGAAAAAGAGATGCGAAGCCGGAACTTAGATTCCAGTGCCACCAGCAGCCTGCGGGATGGTGGAAAATCATATCCCATCTTTGCCCCTGGCTTCCTGCTCTGGAAAACGATTGATGATGTCTAAGTTCCCTCCCAAGCTCAAAAATTCTGCTTGGCCTCACTACTTAGCTGCTTAAGGGTGACACATGTGAAGTTCTTTGACACCAGGCTAGAACCTACTGCTGAGCGTTAAGTCCCGACAAACTGGGTTATCGACAATCTTTAAGTTTGTGCCGAACAGTTTTTCTAAGTGCATCCTGAAGGTGCAACATGGGCGGGATATGGTGGCTGAGTCAAAGAGGAATGACGTTGCTGCTTCCCGCCCCCCACCCCACACTTAAAGCTAGGGAGAGAGAGAGAGAGAGAGAGAGAGATAAGATGTCTGTGTGAGTAATAAGGTCGCTGAGCCCCACCCCTGCCCCTGGGTGTTGTCTTTAAAACATAAATCTGATCATGCCTCTCCTTTGTTAGAAATTCCCTAAGAGCCCCTCCCACACACAGCTCCTTAGCATGTAAGAACCTTCATGATCTGCTCCCTGTTCGTCTAGCCTCCCGCCTCCTACCCCTCCACCCATGCTCTTAACCTGTGCCCTCACCTGTAAGGATGAAGTCCTTGCACTGGAATGCTAGCTGGTCCTGTGCTCCCTTTCTCTGCTGTCTGTCTGGGTCTCGTCCTTCTTCCTGCTCTATCATAATCTCTTACACCTGGCCAACAACGCCCGTTTCCCTGGAAGAGTCATCTTGTGGTTGTCTGAGAACCCCAAGAGGTTTTCCTGGACTTTCCAGGGCAGACTCGGGCATGCCTTCTACACTTTCCCATACTTTCCCACAAAACCTTAAGCCCTCCATTAAACTGCTTACTCTGTGCTGCGTAATTGTGTTGGCTCGTGTATCTCCCTGCCTGACAGCAAGACCGTTGGGAGCAGGACCGTGTTTTGTCATTTGTGCGACCCCAGCACACAGTCTGGTGCTTAATTGAATTAGGTTGACTTTTCAGAGACAAATGGTCATGTTATGAAAAGCTTTTCTTTTTCTGTGTTCGGTATTTCATTGGACTATAACCCCTGTTGTGTTTGTGGAGGTCCTGGAAAGGTCACCTAGAACTCGGGAGAGAGGTGAGGGCCCAAGCCACAGCACGAGGAGTGAGTATGCAGGAGTGAACAGATGGAGGACAGCGAGAGCGCAGGGTTGAGCCTGGAAGCCTTTATTTTAGGGACTGGAAAGGAGAAGTTGATGAAGGAGTAGTTGGGGAAGAAGAGAGGCAGGATGGGCAGGGGTCATGAGGCTCGCAGATGGGGAGAGTCTGGAGAAAGGCTACTAAACTGGTCATTAGGGCACCACTGGTGACCTTCAAAAGAGGAGATTCAGGGCGCCTGGGTGGCTCAGTGGGTTAAAGCCTCTGCCTTCGGCTCAGGTCATGATCTCAGGGTCCTGGGATTGAGCCCCACATCAGGCTCCCTGCTCAGCAGGGAGCCTGCTTCCTCCTCTCTCTCTACCTGCCTCTCTGTCTACTTGTAATGTCAAATAAATAAATAAAATCTTTAAAAAAATTAAAAAGAATTTTTTTAAGAAAGAAGGAAGAATAAATTGATGTCAGCAGAACAAAGAGATAAAAGGGGACAGTATTTTGAGGTATGGCAAGATAGAGGTAATATTATTACTTGTTTTAAAAACTAGAGCCAATTAAAACATAGTTGGAGCCCACGAGGAGGGGAAAGATTACAGGTACAAAGAGAGAATGGGGGGGATGTTCCCTGAGGAGATGGGAAGCAATAGGCAGTGAACTTAGGGACACAGGTGGATGTCAGATTTCCACCTGTGCCTCCTACACAGAGAATTGGGAAGAATTTTGAGATGAAGCAAAAGAAATGGTGACGTTGTTCATTAGGTGGTGTTGGAGGCTTGACAGAAATGTGGTCCCTACTCTGTACTGCTAGGGCTTTGGTGAGAAGAATGACTTCATCTGGTGCTCTTGTTCAGTGCTTGTGAATTTAATTAGGTTGACTTTTCAAGGACAGATGTTCATGTTAAATGTTATTAAAAGCTTTTTTTTTTTATGTTTGGTATTTCATTAAACTTCTTTTGGAATTTTTGTCCTTAGGGAAAGTTGCCCAACCTGATAAAACAACGGATCAAATTCTCTACTGAAGAAAGGGAAGAGCAAAGACAAAAATGAGGAATTAAAAGAATGGAAATGATATGCAAAAGAGATTGTTTAACTTCTCTTTTGAGGGCTCAGGACATTTTTTATAATACCAACTACCCTGAGTGGGGTAAGGCTCAAAGAGTTGTTCACCAGTGAGCGGGAAGTCTGATACAAGAGCAAGAGAAAATGAACAATCACTGCTTTTACTAGGTTAAGAGACATGTTGCCTTTTTTTTCCCTAACGTTAAGCAACACACAAAAGAAAGACTAGCAAAGACAGTCATTTTAAAGGATCCAGGTCTTAACAAAGCTCTCCGGATCGTTTCAACAAAAGGCTTTTTGTTTTGTGTTTGTGTCCATGGTTGGTCTGCTGTTTCAGCAATTCTATTTTAATTCCTGATAAAGTGGGTAACTTGAGTGGCCTCTGTATTGCGCTCAGTGCAGCATAAAAACGCTACATTGAAGGTACTGTGGATAAGGTTTGTTATCACTCTGTACAACTGAAGTCTCTTGGTGTTGGTTTAGAATCTTTGCAGGCTATTTGATACCGAGTAACCTTGGTAATGCTCCACTACTGCCAATGAGGGGCTTTCTCATTCTCAAGTGAAATGAGATCACCTCCCATTGGGCTGCGCTCTGGTGCCACTCAACCAGAACTGGCAAACGCTTCACACGCTCCCATTAATCATAGGCACCAGAAAGCGTTCACCTTAATTTCAATCAGATTCAGTGCTTTGAGTCCCCTTGAATTAATTTGGGTATGTGAAGAGAAGTATTAAAAACTAGTTTTCTCCAATAGCAAATCACCTTTACGAGTTAATCTTTCCATGGTTGGGAATGAAAAATAAAGCTAATAGTTTTATCCAATTGCTTAAGTTTTAATATTTAATTTCTAATTTTTTAGAGGTTTTTATTCCACTCTCATAGAAATTAACCAAAGAGGGACGATATTCGTCAAAATGACCTTTTAAAAACCCTTCCACATAAAGGGAAATTGCCTATCATGTTTAATGTCAGTGACGGAGACGTTGGTCCTAGGATTGGGAGCAGGGCGGTACTTTCCAATACATGTTTATACATTCGTCACAAACTCATTTCCTGTTTGACTTTGAGCCGATGACACAGTTAATAGTGCATTTTCTCTCCGCGGTAGTCCACCTTCCCAATCCTGATCACTTTATTTCCCCAAACCCACTATGTAGATTGAAAAGAGAAGTCATTTGGAATTGTGTTAAACAGTTTTTAAGCATGTGAATTCTGCAGTCTGCTTGTCATTCATTTTCCACCCCCCTCCCTTGGCAAAGAAACCTGTCCATTTCAAAGGCATCCATTCCATCACCATCTCCTGTCTTCTGCCTTACTCCTACCCAAAACTTCTGGGAGCTCTCTCTGGTTCTGTCTGACCAGAAATCTTTTGGGTATTATCCATAATACAGTTAGTTTGTAAATGCTGGATTTGATCAGTTTCCCTGAAATTCTGCTGAGACTGAATTTCCTTGGATGGATAACCCCGATTGAGCACCAGACATCATCTTCCCTATCTCATTCCCTTCCTACCAGCTTTTCGCTCATCCCTTATTTCCTGAACATACGATTGGGGCCCCTCCCCCATTGAGTTCTCTACCGATGCTGGCCCCAGTCCACACTTCCCAGCTCTGCTTAATAAACACTGATTACATGGCCAGTATAGACAAGGCAGGTCATATGCCTTGAGTTAGTTTATTAAGGTGGAAAGTGTGTTCAAGGATAAAGTACATGGGGGAGAGGAAAGGGATGGCCCCTCTGTCATGTAATCACAGTACGCTTTCAGGTCCTGATCGTTCATTCACTTAATGAACTCACTGAGCACCTGCTAGCCGTCCACACAGAGTGAGATCATGCAGGGCTTAGAAGCCATGAGGAGGACGTTGGCTTTAACTTTCAGGGCCTGGGAAGCCATTGAAGAGGTTTGAACTCAGGAGTGACATAGTCTGATTGGTCTTTTTTAAGTGGCTCAGTTGGGTTCTGTGTTGAAAGTTTACCGCAAGGGGGCCAAGGCCAAGGTGGAAGCTGGAGACTGGGAGGTGGTGCTGGCCTGGATCAGGAAGCATCCTCCTCGGTTGGAACTCAGTTGGGATGTTAAAAGCAAGAACTCTCCCAGCATTTTAAAGGAGGCTTGACAGGCAGGGCACTCCCGCAGTAGCAAAATTAGAAGCTTTTTCTGCAACGAAACAGTATTCTTTAGGAAAGTAGTACCAGATAGAGCATTTCTCCTCTCTGCATTGACCCCTGTCCATAAGCTAAATTCTTCTTCACCTTTGTTTCCTGTTCTCCTCTGAAGTTATTCTATTAGTGGGTGTGGATCATTTGTGACAGAGTAAGATCAATCCTTCTTTCCCCTTGGGCCTTTTGACATTTCTCACTTGGAATATGTATTAAATGTCAAAGGATCCTAATTCTATTTCCCTCTTTTCTCATACTATGGCTCCCAGACTAGCAGCGTCAGCATCACTTGGGAATTTACTAGAAATGCAAGTTCTCTGGCCCCACCCCAGACCTGCTGAATCAGACACTCTGGGAGCAGGCTTAGCAATGGGTTCAACAAGCCCTCCAGGTGCTTCTAAGGCACCTTAATTTGGAAAACTACGGCTCTGTCAGTTGTCAAGGGAACTCATTTATCAGTCACCTAAGTTGTAAGCCCCTTGGAAGTTGGAACGTAGCCCTTCAGCTCCAGTAGCTCATTGCAAGCTAGGATTTGAACATAAGCTGTTCACTGTCAAGAGTTTGAGCTCCGAACTGCTGTTCTCTGTGGTTGTTAGCAGAAGGTGACTCAAGCAAATTGAGATTCATTTCTTTCAGAGGAGCTCCCTTTTCCTTGACACTTGGGTGATAGTTGGCATACTTTCTGATTGGCCTTCTTTCTTTCTTACCCAGTTAAGCCAGTTACTGTCTAGCACTTAGAATATATTGTTGCACACACAGCATTAAGAGAGGAGACATTTGCTTTCTGAACTTGAGAGAGGCTTGGTCTTAGTCATTAAAGGCATATATTTGTTCTTTATCCTTTTATGTTTTATGGTGCTTTAGATTGTAAGTATCGTTGAAGTGACTATTGGTGAAGAAGCGATCTAATGGGGCGCCTGGGTGGCTCAGTGGGTTAAAGTCGCTGCCTTCGGCTCAGGTCATGATCCCAGGGTCCTGGGATCGAGGCCCACATCGGGCTCTCTGCTCAGCAGGGAGCCTGCTTCCTCCTCTCCCTGTCTCTCTACCTGCCTCTCTGCCTACTTGTAATCTCTCTCTCTCTCTGTGTCAAATGAATAAATAAAATCTTTAAAAAAAAAAAAAAAAAAGAAGCGATCTTATGGCCCCAACTATGTGTTTGTTGGAAGATAAATTTGAGTTTACTACTTTGTATATAAATAATAGGCTTTTATGCCATTATAAGTATTACTGTATGACTACATAAAAACTTCTACTCTAAAGAGGTGAGGGGAGAAAAGAATCAATCATTAGTTTACTATTAAACCAAAACGCATGTTTATTTGAAATCTGTCACTTAAAATAGCTATCAAATTATCTAGGAAAATATTCATATCAATATCCAACATCGATATTAAATTCATGGTGTCTTTAAGATTTAACACAGCTTTTCAGCTTACTTGGTAGGCTACAAATAACCAAGGAACTTAAAAACGTTTGAACGTCTATAATCTCTTAATTATTCTACTTTTTGATTCTTAAAAGCAGTTAAAATAAATTGAAGTTTAGCTGTTTTGAAGAATTTTGCAAGAAAATCCAAATGTATTTTGGGAACATCCAATATGCCTAATTGGCAAGGCAGAATCTGAACCATGGTATGAGAATGATTTTTTCCCAGTGCAACACTGGGAAATTTATTGCCAAACCCAATAAATTAATGAGCTAGAAGGTAAATCCCTTCTGTTTTAAAATGCATTTTGGTTTAATTATCTTAAGAAAATAAATTCTCTAATGGTTACAAAGCGTAATATTTAAGTGCAGCAAATTTTTCCTATGTGCTTACTTAAAAGCTCAAATTAGATTAGCTATATAATACCCAAAACAGCTGTTGGACTAGAATTGATTTTCTTTTAAGCATACATGTTTATAGTCTTATGTGTTCTCAGTGCTCTATTCCTGGACAAATATATATAGTAGAACTGGCCTTTTACCCTGTTGTTAATAATCTGATGGATAAATAACTGGGATAGAAGTTTGAAAACCTGAATCTTCCAGAAACTTTAGACCTGAGTTTCATAGTCTGTAAGACACAGATAGATTTGTTCTTCTTCCATTTCCACAGAAATACTTTAAACACAAGTCAAATATCGATGGCCTAAGGCTTTCAGCTTAGAAAATAATGCATTTATTTAGTGTCAGTGGTAATGACTTTAAAAATCAGTGATCTGAAAAAAGGACTTTTTTTAGACCATGGGTCATCATAGGACATTCTCACTGAAGCAGCACCTTATGACCATTACTTTTATAATTAATTTGGGAAGTGGAATCCTCCCAATTTCAATGACCTTGAGTTACAGTAGGAGGGTTATGAAAGATGTAATAGTGTTAAAAAGAAACCACGTTCAGACTTTAAAATATGGTGCATCCAGAATGCTCTGCTGTTGTGAAATGCCAAAATTGTGCTTTTGATTTGAATATTTCAAAACTTTCCCAGCAGTTCATACCTGCACACACCAACAGTACCCACGGTACCTGAAAAATGACAAAATTACCTTCTTAATTGATCCTTTTGGCTTTTACAGCGCTTTTAGCACGCTTGTTTCAAATGCTTCCTTCATCATTCCTTCCCTTCTTTTCCACATAGTGTAACAAGGCAGCCACCTTCTCACTTTTTTCCTTTTATTTTTTATTTTTTTAAGATTTTATTTATTTATTCGACAGAGAGAGAGAAAGACAGCAAGAGAGGGAACACCAGCAGGGGGAGTGGGAGAGGGAGAAGCAGGCCTTCCCGGCAGAGCAGGGAGCCTGATGTGGGGCTGGATCCCACAACTGTGGGATCATGACCTGAGCTGAAGGCAGACGCTTAACAACTGAGCCACCCGGGTGCCCCTCACTTTTTTCCTTTTAGCATTCCCTTATACCACATCATTTCTTGGGGGGAAGAGAAAACCCCATTATGCATTCAGTGTCTCATCTCTTTCCATAGCTCTTCCTTTTCCTTCTCATTTAAACAAGTCAGACTTACTAGTCATACATTGAAGATAAGAACTTTGTTCTCTTTGAGTGTATTTCAGAATCTTTATAATTCATTTAACTTTTCACTGTTGTATGTGTTCTCTCCCAGAATTATAAATATGAAAAAAATCAGCTACGGCGAGTTGTGCCAGTCAGTGATAAAAATGTCCATGTACTTTTACTGGCCTCACTGAATGATTGGCTTTCTCCTCCTGTAGGTAGCAATCAAACTCCTGTTGTGGTTTATTTCGAATTTATGTGTCTGAGTAGTTTTCAGCTGAGTCCTGGCATCTTAGGGACGTAGGTAGGCAGGAAGAAGGTGCTAAATGCAAGTAAGATATGTCACTTCTCTGCTCCAGGTCCCGGGAGGCTATATCCTTCAGCTTCATGGTGAAAGCCAGGGTCCTTACAACCCTCAAGCCCCACATAGTCAGTCCCTCCTTTACCTGTCCAACCACATCACCTACTGTTCTCACCCCAAACTTTTCTCTAGCTCTTTCTCAGGGTGATGGAACCTACTTTCTATGCCCAGATACTGCGACTCAGTCCAGCTTCAAATGCCGTTCCCTGTTCCTTTTTTGGGTTTGTTTTTCTCTTAGCACTTAGGACCTTCTAACATGCTACATAGTTTACTGTGTTTTCTGTTTGTTGTCTGTGCTCTCATTAGAATGTAAGCTCCATGAGGTCAGGAATGTTTGTTCTGTTCACTGTAGAAGTTTCTATTTGTGCATTAATGGATAAATATGGGATGGGGATGCTTTGCCTTGGAGTCATAATACCTGAGTTCCTGAGGAGAGAGAATTATCTTAGGAACTAAGGACTTTTTTCTAACTATGATTCTGCCTCTTTGGCAGTAGATGCTACCGTACCTCCCACTCCTTCTCTTTGCTATTCTTTCATGAAAAACATCAGTTGAACCTCTATACTGTGTGAGGCATGACAGAGGTTCTGAGGAATATGCAATATGGCTTACAATATTGAAAAATTCAGGCTAGCATAGAAGGCTGGAGTGACTAGGGAAGGTGTTGTGGCAGATAGGATTGGAGGTAAGCCTCAGAGGCGGATGGCGTTTGGATTAAGCTGTCTTGAAGGAGCACGGTGAGATGAGCTCCCCATAAACATGGCCGCCACCACTGCAGCATGGCCGCCGCCACTGTGGGCCAGTGGGACCTACACTGCTGCCTTCTGTAAGGATTTGGGGAGTAATGATGCTAATACATAGGCTGTGTTAATATATATCATTAATATAATTTAAGAATTTATAAAATAACTTCCAGAAGGGAATCAAAGGATTTTCTTTTCCATCTTAAAATGCTGACTCTGCTAACATTTTCATTACTTCTGTAGGAGAGATAGTATTTTCACCTATAGACCTGCTTTGCCCTTAAGGAAAACAGACTTCCCCTAATCTTAAGTTCTGAAGACCTTAAATATCAGTATTCTTTAAGATGAACATATACTGACTTACTTAATTTCATACTCATTTTTTTATGAAAATGTAAATGTAAAGGGAAAAAACTATAATAGAGTTAGTTTAACCTCTGTTCTTTCTAGGAAAGAGCTTAAGGGCATTAAACCCCCAAACCCAATGTATTGATTTGCTAGATAAAGGCTAGTGTTCTTTTATATATTAGGGGTGGTCCTGAGAGGAGTGGAGGGGGGGTAGTGTCTTGTCACAGCACTGTAGTCGGCTGTGAGTTGTTAACCTCAGGAAAGAACACCAGTTCTGGGGCCAGAGCGCTTGGATTCTAATGTTGGCTCTGTCACTTGGAACAAGTTTCTTTTTGTTCCTCAGAGTTTTCATATTTAAAATGTGGAACAGCACAGTGCACATCGCTTTGGGTCATTGTGAGGAGTGACACCCTGTGCGTGAAGTGCTCATTGGAATGGTGGTGTGTTCATCCAGAGCCTTCATCACAGTTCCTACGCAACAGCGACTGCTCCGTCTGCTGAGAACAGTGACCACATCTTGCCTTTCCCACCATGGAGGGTAACTCAGGACCTTAGAGATGAGTTCCCAAAGCCCGGAGTCACACAGCTCTTCAGTATCCAAGTGGGCATCTCCCAATGTCCAATTCCTGCCCTAGTTTCTTTCAGCGAGGCTTTGACACTCTTGCCAAAGGGTGACCTCCCTCTCCCCCCATTTCCTTAACGATATTCATAAGTTTCTCCCACATGTTAGCATCTCCTGGTTCCAGACTATGTAAATTTCCTGGGGCTGCCATGACAGAGTACCATAAACTGAGTGGCTTTGAAAACAACAGAAGTTCATCGGCTAGACACCCAAAATCTATCAGCAGGGTCCTGCTCCCTCCAGCCTCTAGGGGAGAATCCCTGTTTGCCCTTCCAGCTTCTGGTGGCTCTGGGCATTCCTTGGCTTGTGGCTGTATAACTTCTAATCTCCGCCTCTGTCTTCAGAGGCTTCCTTCTTTCTGTGTCTGTATGTCCCTATGTCCTCCAATGGCCCTCTGGTCTCTGCTTTCTCTTCTTATAAAGACAGTGGTCATAATGGAGTAGGGTAGGCCCTCATTTTAATACCCTCATTTTACATGATTATATCTGGAAAAGCCCTATTTCCAAATAAGGTCACATTCACAGGTACTGGGGATTAGAACTTCAACACAACTTTTTCGAGGACACAGGTCAACCCATAACACTACTATCAGATCAAAGGACCTCAGTCCTTTTCCTCTCCTTCCTTAAGAGTTATGATATATGAAATCCATTTACCAAGTGCCCAGCTGATACTCGACCAGTGTAATGACACCCCTAAGTATGAGGCTTCCTGTCATGGAAAACTGATTAGAGGATAACTTTGTGAATTCTGCAGTTAACTCAATTCAAATATTGGATTGAAAATAGTTAGAAGTAAATGCTCAGGCAATTGACAGAAAATCCAAGTATCAGTGCTGTACATACTTAGGAAAAGAAATATAGCCTCATGATGTTTTGGTAAAGGTAGAGCCAAAGGCTTGGTGAAATTATAGAATCTTGAAGAACTGTGCAGCCGAGCATATGTTGTTATGGAATTGCTCACTGGCTTTTACAAGTGGAAGAGTTTGAGGTAGTTCTGGTTTATGTGGTAAATCCTGGCAGCCGTGTCCATTTTCTGAGCACCGACCCTGTGGAGGGTTCTGTGCAAAGTTCTGGCATGTCCCTACCTCGGCTCTCACGTCAGAGAGCAGAGCACTCAGAAATATGTGTTAAAATATTTGTCTCATGACTGCTTCCCAGAGGGAGTAATGTCCCAGTCTTACAGAGGTAGAATCTGAATTTCCAGCAGGTTAAAATGTGGTCCCCTAGACCTCACAGGTAGAATGTGTGGCCGGTCCACCTTGATTTCCAGACATTCAACTGTTCCTCCATGTGGAATCCCCCCCAATGGTTAACTTCCTGTTTCAGCAACACCGAGTAGCTTTTCATTGTCCTTCTTGCAATTTCCACATCAAAAGCCTCTCAGCCTCATTCAGGAGGGATTGGAAGTAAACATTAAGTAAGTGTACTGAGGATCTGCAAAGTCTTCAGTTCAGTGTTGCCTCTCCATTTGCAAGAGTCATTGGAGCAGTTTTGAATATTCTCATTTTCCGCCTTGCTCATGAGTCAGGTTGGCCCTTTCTTGTCCCTTCTGAAGTTCGATATGGTCATATGGGTTGTTCTGTCCAAAGAAATAGAACTCAAGTAACTGGGGGTTATTTCTGGCAGAAGTTTCAGGAGCCTGCATGAGAGGCACCACGTTCTCATTGTGCTGCCACAGGTGATCACTTAGCACAGGGACTTCCTCTTTCTGGTCCCTGAGGGTCTGTGGTGAGCAGAGCCCCTGCTAGTTCCGCTTCTACCGGGAGACTGCGCGGCAAAGATTCTTCCAGTTTCTTGAGTCACGGAGGTTTGGGAACAGTTTGTAACTGCTGCATATTCTAGCTCATTGTGACTGATTCAGTAAATTTAAAAGCAAAACATGGAAAGTGGAAATTCATCAAGGATTTCCAGCAGAGAAAATTATTTTGAAAATAACTCTTTAAAGCATCTTGGAGTAGACTCTCTTAATCTGACATATAACATGAAAAGCCTAACGAGTCGTCAAATGCATGAAGGCTTGGAGGCCAAGGCAGGTTTAAATTCAGAAGAGGGTTAGATCACCATCCAGTGGTATGGCATTGTTTTTTTTCTTCTATATTTAAAGCTTTGGTCTACCAAGGAATGTTTGCTCACTGTTCTTGTGCTAAAGAAAATAGCTTGACATGAAAGGGAAGAGGAGGGAATTTGTGGTTGGAAAACCAGAGGACACAACGAACAGTGATACCTTTATCCATGCAGGACTGTGAGAACAATAGCTCGGTTTTACTCCAAATTTCTGTTGCAAGAGGAATATGTGTTAAAGATAGATCTTCTGTTATATTTAGTATCTTGTTTCTAGCCTGTAGCCGCTGGCATAACTGGCTTTAAATGATGCTTTGCCTTGCAGTTACTCTCAGTATAGTGTTGGAAAAGTCTTTGTTTGTTCATGATGGCTTGCACCTTCTTATATCTCACTCTCCAGACAATAAACTCCATTTAATGAACAAAGCCACGGTTTTAGAAACCGAGTGCTGTTGCAACTCGACAAGAGGAGATTTTCCTAGATTTTCGCTGGAGTTGGGATAAGAGACAGTGGAATTTAATGGCATTACTAGATTTCAGAAATTTGATAAGAACAAAAAAAAATTGGTCATCCACCATAAATGTATGCTGTCTAGTTTCACCTTAGACCCAGCATCTTATTTCATGGACATACTACTATTTAAACATTTCTGTGATCAAGCTTCATTGTGGAAAAAAAGAGGCACTGTCTTTTAAACTAAGGCTCAAAAGGTGATGGTGGAAATCCTGATAATTGCCAGATTTTCAGTTTTATGGGTAATAATTTTGCAACATTTCGGTCTCTTATAGCTTAACATGTATCAAGTCATTTTAGCTATTTTTAATATTGTCAAAAACATCAAATGTCACCTTTAGAGATGATCCAACCCAGCAGCCCCTCCTTATTTTCTAACAAGGAATCTTTTCAAAACACAACCACACATGGTAACTGCTCCCAATGTGTAAAAAGATTTTCAATATTATAAAATATTGTATTTTAAACTTACACTTATTGTAGGGTCCATTAGTGAAGGGTGAAGACTAATTTGAACAATAGAAGGACTTAGTTTAAAAGGGGCTTGGTTTGAGGGGCTTGGCTGGCTCAGTCGGTAGAGTGAGTAACTTTTGATCCAGAACTTGTGAGTTCGATCCCCACATTAGGTGTAGAGATTACTTAAAAATAAAATATTTGAGGGTGCCTGGGTGGCTCAGTGGGTTAAAGCCTCTGCTTTCGGCTCAGGTCATGATCTCAGGGTCCTAGGATCGAGGCCCGCATCGGGCTCCCTGCTCGGCAGGGAGCCTGCTTCCTCCTCTCTCTCTCTCTGCCTCTCTGCCTACTTGTGATCTGATCTCTCTGTGTCAAATAAATAAATAAAATCTTTAAAAAAAAATAAAATATTTGAAAAAAAATAAAAGATAAATAAGAAAGGCTTTCNCTTGTGATCTGATCTCTCTGTGTCAAATAAATAAATAAAATCTTTAAAAAAATAATAAAATATTTGAAAAAAAATAAAAGATAAATAAGAAAGGCTTTCACTTTGTATTTTGTTTTGTTTGTCAAGTATTTGAAAACAATGAATTATAAGTAGCTGTAAGCGGTAACAGTTTTTCTTGTTTTTGTGTGTATGTGTGGCTGACTGCATTTCATTTTTTACTATTTTATTTCAAGTATAATTAACATACAGTGTTAATTAGTTTTAAGTGTACTATATAATGATTCAACAATTCTGTACATTCCTCCAGTGCTCATCACAATAAGTGTTCTCTTAATTCCTTCATCTGTTTTACCCATCCCAACCCACCTCCCCTCTGCCAACTACCTGTTTGTTCTCTGTATTTAAGTCTGTTTTGTTTGTTTGTCTTATTGTTGATTTGTTCATTTGTTTTATTTCATAAATTCCACATATAGGGGTGCCTGGGTGGCTCAGTTGGTTAAGCATCTGCCTTTGGCTCCAGTCATGATCCTGGGGTCCTGTGATCAAGCCCCATGTCAGGCCTTGTGCTCAGCGGGAGCCTGCTTCTCCCCTGCCTGCCACTCCCGCTGCTTGTGCTTGTCCTCTCCCTCTCTTTCTGTGTCAAATAAATAAAATCTTTTTAAAAAATTCCACATATAAGTGAAATCATACGGTATTTGTCTTTCTCTTATTTCAGTTAGCATTATACTCTGTAGCTCTCTCCATGTTGTTGTAAATGGCAAGATTTTGGATGTTTATGGCTGAGTAATACTCCATTACATACATATTTATACACACACATCATTTCTTTATCCATTCAGTGCTCGACGGACACTTGGGTTGCTTCCATAATTTGTCTATTGTAAATAAAGCTGCAGTAAACGCAGGGGTGCATTTATCTTTTCAAATTAGTGTTTTTATTTTCTTTGAGTAAATACTCAGTAGTGGAATTACTGGATCATATGGTAATTCTATTTTTAGTTTTTTGAGGAACCTCCATAATGTTTTCCACAGTGGCTGCACCAGTTTGCATTCCCACCAACAGTGCGTGAGGGTTCCTTTTTCAGCACGTTCTTGCCAACACTCGTCGTTTCTTGACTTTTGATTTTAGCCATTCTGACAGGTGTGAAGGAATATCTCACTGAAGTTTCGATTTGCATTTCCTTGATGGGGAGTGATGTTGAACATCTTTCCGTGTGTCTGTCCATCTAAGTCTCTTTTTGAAAAATGTCAGTATGCTTCCTCTGCCTATTTTTAATTGGATTATTTTGGGGTTTTTGTTGAATAGTATAAGTTCTTTATATATTTGGAATATTAGCGACTTATCAGTTGTATCATTTACAAACATTTTATCCCATTCAGTAGGTTTCCTTTTTGTTTTGTTGATGGTTTCCTTCACCGTGCAAAAGCTTTTTATTTTGGTATACTCCCAAAAGTTTAATTTTGCATTTTTTCCCCCTTGCCAGAGGAGACATATCTAGAAAAATGTTTTTATGGCCAATGTCAAAGAAATTGCTGCCTAAGTTTTCTTCTAGGAATTTTACGATTTCAGGTCTCACATTTAGGTCTTTAATCCATTTTGAGTTTATTTTTGTATACAGTGTAAGAAGGTGGTCCAATTTCATTCTTTTGCATGTAGCTGTCCAGTTTTCCCAGCACCATTTGTTAAAGAGACTGTCTTTTTCCCATTGTATATTCTTGCCTCCTTTGTCAAAGATCAATTGACCATAAAAGTATGGGTTTATTTCTGCACTTTCTGTCCTGTTCCATTGATCTCTGTGTCTACTTTTGTGTCAGTACCATACTGTTTTGATTACTATAGCTTTATCATATATCTTGAAATCTGGGATTGTGATACTTCCAGTTTTGCTCTTCTTTTTTAGGATTGCTTTGGCTCTTCGGTGTCTTTTGTAGTTCCATGCAAATTTTAGGATTATTTGTTCTGTGAAAAATGCTATTGGTATATTAAAAGGGAATGAGTTAAATCTGTGGGTTGCTTTGGGTAGTATAGACATTTTAACAACATTAGTTCTTCCAGTTCATGAACATGGAATATCTTCCCATTTGTTTGTGTCCTCTTCCATCTCTTATCAGTGTTTTATTGTTTTCAGAGTACAGGTCTTTCACGAACTTGATTAAGTTTATTCCTAGGTACTCTTTTTTGGTGCAACTTGTAAATGGGATTGTTTTCTTAATTTCTCTTTCTGCTACTTCCTCATTAGTGTATCAATATGTTGTAACAGATTTCTGTATCTTAATTTTGTATCCTGTGACTTTACTTAATTTATTTATCAGTTCTAGTAGTTTTTTGGTGTAGTATTTAGAGATTTCTATATATAGTACCATGTTTTCTGCAAACAGGGAAAGTTTTACTTCTTTACCATTTTGTATGCTTTTTCTTTTTCTTGTCTGATTGCTATGGCAAGGACTTCCAATACTATGTTGAATAAAAGTGGACATTCTTGTCTTGTTCCTGACCTTAGAGGAAAAGCTGTCAGTTTTTCACCATTGAGTAGGATGTTAGCTGTGGGTTTTTCATATATGGCCTATATTATGTTGAGGTATGTTCCTTTTAAAGTGGTAGCAGTTTTTATTGGTTTGTTATATAAGGTTCACCCTGAATCCTTAGGAGACTATAGAACCACAGAAAAGTTAATATGCAACACCAAGTTAATGAAATGTAAAACAAGTATTTTTTTGTCCCAACTTTAAGGTAATTCAAATCAAATCAAATACAGAATCCCAAAACTTTTCACAGAACTCTGAAAACTGCTAATCATGCTTTATGTAATATTCTCTCTGTAGAAAGAGAATATAATTCTATTTAAATTTTTTAGAGAAATTATAAATATTGGAGAAATGGGAAAATATTTTTCACTGGAAAGGGTTAGATTATTATGAGTAAATCATCATTAAAAAATAAGCTGTGTCCTGGAAATTTCAGAATTAAAAAAAAAATCTTTCCATTTTGCTCAAGAGTGGTTGACAGGCGAGCCCACAAATTAGTTAGCCCCCAAATAACTCAAGTAGTAATAATTAGCTATCACGTGGTTACATAATGCATTTTAAAAGTTAGTTTGGCATTCTGAAATATTCTCATGACTATTTCCTGAGGTTTTTAAAAATCTGATTTGCAGCTCTGGATTGGAAACTATTCACTCCCACTGTGGAGTAGCAAAGGAGAGTAAGGATTTTTCCCCCCAGTTGGAAAATTTTTATCCTTTCACTAAAGCGACTGTGCATCTCCTCTCTGAGGGAGAATCATAGATCCTACTGTTACAAAGGCACTCTGAAGATGCCCTACTTTAATTCTGTGCCATTAGGTGCGTGGTTTTGTCAAGCTGTGCAAAGAGAAAACTCTTCCAAAACCAAGCACATTTCATACTCCTTTAGCAAGCTGGATGTTTAAAGGTACCCTGTGGTGAGTGAACCCCTTTTGCAAAGCAAATGCTTCCCTAAGGTGCTGTCTGGGTAATAGAAAATCTCCTGGGGCTTTAAAAAGCCATTAATACTTGTGTGCGCTTGCCCCTACTGATCCAAGTAATTAGCCAATGGTTCCTCCTTGAAGAGAGTCCCTGGTCTCTAAGCAGCCAGTTGCCCATTCCTCTGTGAAGCAGAGCACCATGCTCTTAGTTACCTTCCACCCTCTGGTGTCAGGCATTTCTCTGAAGACTGGCAGACGGCTCAGACTGCCACCTGGCCTCATATTAAATTCCATTCAATGATTATAGCCTGTTTGGCATCAAAGTTAAGTTGAGAACTAAAAATAAAATGAGGGTGTTGTTACCCATGATTTTCTCATGTCACTTCCAGCTGATGAGTCTAGGAAAGAAGCATAGCATGAGAATTGCTTGTGTTTTTGATGAGGAGTTGACAATCAATTGCTCTTTATCAAAAATTATAGTAATTAAGGCCCTGGGTTTAAATTCTGAGTCCACTGCTTATCCGTATAACATTACTGAGCAAGTAATTTAATTACCTTAAACCTGGTTCAGAGAGCTGTTGTGAAGTAAAGGAAATCCCGTTAAAACACATGAACGGGGTATATAATGTGTAATCAGTGTTTTAGCAATTCTTTGTTTTGTTTTAAGATTTTATGTATGTATGTATGTATGTATTATGTATGTTTTAGAGAGCACGCAAATGGGGGGAGGAGCAGAGTGAGAGGAAGAGAAAGAATCTCCAGCAGACTTCATGCTGAGCGTGGAGCCTGATGCGGAGTTAGTCTCATGACCCTGAGATCATGACCTGAACTGAAATCAAGAGTTGGATGCTTAACTGACTGAGCCATCCAGGTGCCCCTCTTAGTTGTTTTTGTCATCATTTTCATTATTAATAGTATTTCTTGGGCATATTATACTTAGGCAGTTATTACTAGAAAAGGTAAAGAAAGAGCAGTAAACAAACCCTGTTTTTAATGCCCTTTCTCCCCGCCCTGGCCTGTACCTTCTGTAGAATGTGACAGACTGAGGCGGGATGGCTCCCGAAGTTCTCAGTACTACTCCCAGGGGCCCACCTTTGCAGCCACTGCCCACCCACGCTGCGATGATGATCAAGATGAAGATGAAGAAACAGATCAAAAGGTAAGGCTTCCCAGATCAACATGGGGTCCTGAATTGGGTCCCAGAACAGAAAAAGAATGTAAGTCGAAAAACTGCTGAAATCAGAATAAAATCTGATTTCAGTTAATAAAAAAAAAAAATTAGTTTCTTAATTTTGACAAAGGCGCCATGATTATGTAACATGTCACCATTACGAGAAGCTAAAGGGTTCACAAGTAATTCTCAGTGCTGTCATTCCAACTCTCCTGCAAGTCTAAAATTAGCCTAAAATTTGTTGAAAAGGTAAGGTCAGGATTCAAGGATTCCATGAAAGGGTCACAATCGGTGTATTTGTGCACTTTGAATCTTGTCTTTTGGATAGAAAAAATGAAAATCTTATTTTTGTTGTTTTGATTTTTTCATATGACCAAAAACCTAGTCAAATTCCAAAAAAAAAAGGGGGGGCCCTAAGT
This sequence comes from Ailurus styani, assembly GCA_002007465.1. Taxonomy (NCBI): domain Eukaryota; kingdom Metazoa; phylum Chordata; class Mammalia; order Carnivora; family Ailuridae; genus Ailurus; species Ailurus styani. Next base: position 6,109,641 of record LNAC01000037.1, on the reverse strand, counting down.
ACAACAGGCAAATACCACTGTTTCACAAGTGGCCAGTATTTTTCAGAAAGACTGCACAGAGGCAGCCCTTTAATATTATAGCACCTGTCCATTCACTGTAGAGATGCTGTTTCATATGTGCGGTCCTTTTTCTCATGCCGTCTCTTATGGTGAGTGCAAGCTACTTAAGACAAATCTATTTTCTCAGTAATAGATGCCCATGAAAGAATAAAAATGTAGGGCAATTTTGACTTGTGTGCTTGTTTTTCATTTTATTTAGTTCTGTGGACTTAAAGTTTGGACATGTTTTGGTTTAGACCATTTTTAATTAGTCTAAGAAATGTCAGCAGAATTAGGTCAATATATAAATGTGTTATTGTTTAGGGAACGTTATTCAAAGTTTATTGTCCTTCCTCAAATAAACAACGTCAGAGAAAAGGGTGGATAACAGTTAATCAAAAACGGGAGATTACTACCATAATGTTTTAGTCTTCTGATGAAGATGGGACCCCAGCTATTTTTTCATTTGTTGATAATGTTTTTTTCTGTTTCTTTAAAAACATTTTCACACATTAGTTTAGTTCTTTGGGACTTAAAATACACAAAAGAAATTCTCTTGCTCTAATAGGAAAAGCAGCTACTTCAAAATTGATCTGGTTTTTAATTTTAAGACTTTTATTTTTCTCTCATTGACATGAGTAAAGAAAATAGAAATTAGAAGATGAATTATGTAGTGAGGATTTTGTTCTGTTCTTATTTTAAAATTTTTTTCAGGCTTATTGAAATTATAATTGACAAATAAAATTGCATATAAAGTGTGATATGACATATGTATGATTTTTTTAAAGATTTTATTTATTTGAGGGAGAGGGTGTGTGTGAGCAAGAGAGTACAAGTGGCAGGGGCAGGGCAGAGGGAGGGGGAGAAGCAGACTCCCCGCTGAGCAGGGAGCCCAATTCTGGGATCCTGACCTGAGCTGAAGGCAGATGCTTAACCGACTGAACCACCCAGGCACCCCTGACATACATATATGATTAACACATCTGTCCCCTCACATGGTTACATTTCTTTTGCATGTGGTGAAGATGCTTAAATTTTACTCTCTTAGCAGATTTTAAGTACACAACACAATAGTATTAACTGTGGTCACCGTGCTGTACATTAGATTCCCAGAGCTTATTCAGCCTATAGCTAAAGGCTTGTACCCTTTTGACCGGCATCTCCCCAAATTCTCCATCCATGAGATTTGTCTTTCTTTATTCAGATACACTTCAACCTTTTCCTGATGCTGCGAGGAGGGAAATTGAGTTTAGAATGGGGTCCAGTTATTAGACAGAGGTGGTTTGGGTGCCGTGTGATTGTGTAAGTTGTGAGTATCCAGAGGCCCCTGGTGGCAAATTGACATTACAGAGACAACTCCAGAGGCCTTCTGGAAAGTGGAATTGCAGTTTCTAAATTCTCACATAGCTGTTTACTGAAGCATGATGCTCACATCTGAGGGAAGTCTCGTTTCCGTGGACTAGTTTCTGTCCCTGCGTGCTTTGCAATGGGGCACCCTCTCCCGAAGGTGTGGAGAGAGTAAAAAATCCTTATCCCGGAGAAGACAGGCTCTCGTCACATTGAAAATGAGTCAGCAGATAATGATAATATGGGGACAAACATATCCGTAAATGTCATCCTTTAGATGATAGGACATGACATATGACATATCCTATTAAGCATAAGAAGGACCATAGTGTGATTTGGTAGCACTGAGATCCACCAGAGCAGAAACCAGAGTTGGCTGTGGAACCTTAGCTCTCTTCTTGGGGCCAAATGCTTCTTCTAGAGGCATGGGAGCAACAGAGGAGCCTTCGCTGGTGTGTGTGCTGGGAGGGTGCACTGTTATGGGGGCCCCCTGAAAACCCCCTCTAGCTTACAGGCTCCCTCACAGTGTCTGGACTCATGGCCTTCCTGTATTTGGACCCTCACAAAAGCTCATAGTTGCTTTCAAATCTTACTTTCCTCTACTGCTATATATCTTTGGGTAAAAGTGTTTTTGAAATCCTTAGAATATACTGTTAGTGATATTTAAGGGGAACTTTTTTTTTCTTAAATATATAGAACCAAGTTGAAGTATGTTCAAAATTTTTTAAATTGTAAGACCTGAATGTCTTTTCAATGTAAGAAATTTTTGCAGAATAAAATAAATATCAAGTTATATAATGTATTAATCATGAATGATTATATATTAATTAAACATCAGCTAACAATCTATTCTGTCATGTTAACGAACTAACTTACTTCCTTCCCTCCCGCCCTCCCATCTCTTTCTCAGGCTACATCATTCAGTGTTGCATTAACTGCTATAATTTCTTGGCTCCTTGGAGCATCAAAAAAGCCACTTGCCTCTCACTGTTGCATATCCAGTTTGATGGATTTGGAGCACATTCTCCATCTTTTTGTTTATTCATAGCTATCGGATTAATTACAGTGTTCTCCACCATACCATATGCTTTTTTTTTTTAATTAACTATATATAAGTCAGCAAGATCTGATCTAGTACTGCTTTCAGTGACAAAAGTCCTGAAATTGGTGTAGAAATTAACCTTTGTAGGTCGTGGTGCTTTTTCTGCTACTTCATATAGGTCCTTACTCCCAACTCGTGCTGAAGTAGCTTCCAGTCAAGGAGAAGGTTTCACTTATGTGGACCCCACACAGTTCCTGGCGCATGATGGGCTACATAGCCGGCTCATTCATTCAACAGTTATTTCCAGAACAGTCACTACTAAGTACACACCCTGAATCAGGAATCTTTATTAAAAATCTTTGTGACCCTGCCCTCACTGCTCACTGTATCACGGTGATGCATGGATGTCTCCATATGGCACAGCCATCATTGGTAGTCACTGGGGCATAGTCCTTTTCCCTCCTCAGTGTGTTCCTAAACAGAACTACTTTAAGCACAGACTACAATTCATTTTCAAGTTAAGTATTTATTTTGCAGCTCCTGTGTGCCAAGGACTATTCTCAGTGCTGGAGACATAACAATGAAACAAACAGAAGAAATCCTTGCCCTTGATAGTAGTTGATCTGACAGTGAGACACAAGTAAATAAGCAGCGATGCTGATGATAGACACTCTGGAGGAAAATAAAGCAGAATGAGATGGAAGGGAGGTTGCCATTGCAAATGAAAAGGGCAAGCCTTCCTGAGCGAAGAGGTGATTGGGATTAAAAGAGCAAGCCAGTCAGGAATCTTGAAGAACATTCTATGAAGTAGAGTAGCCAGTGCAATAAATGTTTCTTAAGAATATATGCTATATACCAGATACTGCAAAATGCAACGATTAGTAAGGTATCTGTATTTGCCTCAAGGAAGTTAGAGCTCTCTGGTAGGGAGAACTAGCCAGAATACAAAGGTTTTTACACATTACCTGGTGCAGTAAGTGGTTGTCATATAGTAACATGTGAAAGAGAAGTTCTTCTGGCTCGGGCAGTCGGGAAGTGGGGGAGGGCTGGGGAGAGGGTAAGGATATGTAAGGAGAAGAGTCCTAGGGCTATTGCAATGGGCAAGACATACCAAGGACTAGACCAAAAGAAAGGCCGTGTCAGTGGCAAGAAAGGGAGATTCTAAGAGATGAAATTAAGAGAGGGTGGCATCCTGGGAGTTAGGAGACACATTTCACATCTTAGCTCTGCCACTTGTTGGCTTTCTTTGGATGTATCACTTGGACCTTCCAGGCATTCACTTCCGTATCTAGAAAGTGGGGAGTGGAATAAGATTACTCTCTGAGATCTTTTTGAAAGGCTGCTCCTTCATTCATTGACTCAGCAAATACTTCTGCAGCATCTCCAACAAACCAAGCACCATTGTAGGTTCTGCAAACCCATCAAGTGAAAAAGACAAAGTCCCTGTCATCAGAGGGAAAACAACAGTAAACAGATATAACCAAAGTGGTGATACATGTTACGAAGAAAAATAAAACAGTAGTAAGGAGAGTTTTAGAGTGACAGGGCTGCTATTTTCTGATTGAGTGTTCCAGAAGGGCTCTCTGAGGGTATCATTAGAGTAGACCTCATAATGAAGTGCAGGAACACCATATGTGACTGTCTTTGGGGAGAGTTTTCTGGGAAGAAGAGATAGTAAGCGCAAAGGCCTGGAGACAGTAATATGGTTATCCTATGGGGGAAATAGCCAGATACCATCAGAGTGGCTGGATTGGGCATGGTGAGGACTTTGGATTTGTTGTTTTAGGTGAGATGGGGAGGTCCTGGAGGAACTGAGGTGGAAAGTAGCATGATCTGATTGACTATTGCTACTGTATGGCGACAAGACTGTGGAGAGTTGAAGATGGAAATAGAGTGACAAGTCACCTTTATTTTTTAAAGATTTTATTTTATTCATTTGAGGGAGAGAGAGAACAAACAGGGGGAGAGAGAGAGGGAGAAGCAGACTCCCCACTAAGCAAGGAGCCCAACTCGGGACTTAATCCCAGGACCCTGAGATCATGACCTGAGCCGAAGGCAGATACTTAACCATCTCAGCCACCCAGGTGCCCTGATTCTAGCTTTATTTTAAAAGTGGATCCTACAGAATTTCCTGAAATTATAGGAAAAAGAAGAGTCAAGGATAATTTTATTTACTGTCTTTCCAGCTTGATCCCTCTAGAATCCCATTTCTTCTTCCCTCCCTTCCTTTCTTCCTTTCTTGAATCCCATTTCAAAAATTACTTGACCCCCATGAGAAATTCTCTTCCACTGACCCCACCTTCTTCATGTTGTCAATCATCCTTCCCCAGCTTAGATTATATGGCCCACAGTTATATTCTCTTCTTTGCACACACTTTCAACTCTGCTGGCCCCTCTCCCCTCCACCCAGTTTCCTAGAGAAACCCTCCCCCAGTTTAATGCCGTTCTACCCCTGCTCTGTACTAAAGCCTGCCTAGCTAGACAAGGCTAGAGGAAAACACCAGGTTCTCTTAGCTAGTTGTACTGTAAGTGCCTGACTTCAGATCTAAAGTGGCAACAATCCTACCATATTAGCTCATCAATTCACTCTTCCACTCTACCAAATTATATTTCACAACTTCTTCTCAAATCTCCAAACACCATGTTTTCTACCTTACTCTCAGATACCCACTGTCTTTGATATTTACTACACTGGGCGGGAGGGCTGGGGTTGCACAATCCAAAGGTATATCTTTTCACAAGCAAACCTATTGAACTGCTTGCATCTATTCCTCCACCTACTCACCCTTTCCTGCCATTGCAATGGGCGAATAGTCCTTGCTTCTTTCTGCCCTGTTGTATCCCAAGTGCCTAGATGTGGGCTTGGCACGTAGTGAGGACTCAGTCGCTTTTCAGTGGAATGATTAAGGCCAACTTCTCAAGGACTTCATACTTGTACTGTACTCCCCTCCATTTTACCTAATCAATTTTCTCTCTCTGTTGCATCATAACCTTCATTATTTGAATGTGCTATATTTTCTTTCACTTTGAAGAAACCCTCCTTTGACCTTTCATCCCCCTCCAAATTCTGCCACATTTTCCAGTTCTTCTTTATAATAGAACTTCTCCAAAGAACTGTCTAGACTTGCTGTCAACACTGCCTTTTCTCACAATCTCCTTTGAACCCCCTCCAAATAAACTTTTATCCCTAGCACGCTACTGAAATTACTCTTAAGTCTAATCATCACGTCTGCCTTGCCAAATCTAATAGTTAGTTCTCAGCCCTCCTGATTCAACCTCTCAGCAGCCTTTGACATAGTTTACTATACTTTTCTTTTTAAAATACTTGCTGTGCTTGGCTTTCATAAGACCACACACTTCTGGTTTTCCTCATCCCTCACAAATCATGGTTTCTCAGTCATTTGTTGGATGCTCTTCCATGTATCTGAACTTCGGTATAATTCTGCTCCTCTGAAACACACTCACTCCTTGGATGATTTCACTGAGTCCCATGGCCTTAAGTTCCAGGCACTGAAGTTTCCTAAATTTCCATTGCTAGTCCAGATTAATGCATTTTTCTACTTACTCTCCAATTCCACCTAAATGTCCTGTGGGTATCTCAGACTTCCCAAATCCTACTATGTGACTCTCCCAACCCTACCTGCTCTCATAGTTTTCCCCACCTCAGTAAACCGTGACTCCATTCTACTAGATGCTTAAGTCAAAAATGTTGAGAACAGTATTGATTTTTTTATTCTCACACCTTCAGTAAATTCTATAGGATTATCAATGATTGCACCATTACTAAGACCTCACATCTGACATTATATAATGATTAAGTTCAGGGCATGTTTCTGAGAGTGGGTGGTAGGGGTATGTTGGAAGGGAGGTTGTGAAGGACCAAGGCAGAGGAGAGATGGATCAGCTCTGTGATTACTGAGTTCACCAAGAGTGTTAACAGGGGTGGTGGTGGAGGGAGACTGAGGTGGGATCTCAGCGGGGCCGTGCTAAGTGAAGGAGTCAGCTTTTATTGCATAGTTCATAGGAAGTCACCAACATATTTTTTAAGCAGAGGACTTTATATTTATAACAAAATGATTATGTATATGTAACAAAAGTTATATATACCATCTTTTGTTAGATGAAAGATGTATAGATAATATTGAAACTGATTTTCTGATTTATGTAATGTATCAAATCTAACTTTAGAACTTCTGGAAAGGGAGTATTTTAACAGACTGATTTCTCTCTCTCTCTTTTTTTTTTTTTTAAGATTTTATTTATTTATTTGACAGAGAGAAAGAGATCACAAGTAGGCAGAGAGGCAGGCAGAGAGAGAGGAGGAAGCAGGCTCCCCGCTGAGCAGGGAGCCCGATGCGGGCCTCGATCCCAGGACCCTGAGATCATGACCTGAGCTGAAGGCAGAAGCTTTAACCCACTGAGCCACCCAGGCGCCCCCTGATTTCTCTTTTTAAAAATAGAGAAATTTTATCAAAAATTCCCACCAGATTGACCCCCCCCCAAAAGAAAGATAATTATGTTAGGTAATAGATGAATTTACTAATCTTATTGTGGCAGTTATTTTGCAGTCTATACATATATCACATTATCACATTATACATCTTAAACACCCAAAGCTGGGTAGAAAAAATGAAGTCCATTAAAAAAAAAAAAAAAAGGACCAAATTGTGAAAAGCACCAAGCTCAGGTGGTTTCATAGAGTGGGTTCTACTAAAGCATTTAAAGAGTGAGTAAATCCAATGCTTAAAACTTGCTCAGAGCAAAGAAAAAGGATATTGTGTGATTTTTTTTTTAATGAATTAGCTTAACTCTGAAGCCAAACCTGACCAAGACTACACAAAGCAGAAAATCAACTGATCAGTCTCATTGTCTCACTCATGAATATTATCATTAGAAGTCATAAATAGAATGTTAAGAAACATAATCTAACAGCTCATTACGAGACAAATACTAAAAAATCAACCTGAATTCACCCTAATAATAATGCAAAGATGTTCCGTATCGGTTCATCTAATCACATGGTAATCATTATTGAAGAGGAAAATCAGGTCAAAACCATAGATATTCACAAGGTATTTGATACAGTTCAATAGCCATTCTTGATTTTTAAAAAACTATAATATAGGAACAAGTAGATATTCATAACTTAAAATGTGTCTGCTTTGTCACCCAATCCGGCATGATGCTTAATGAGCCATTCTTGTTAGAATGAGGCATAAGGCAGCACATTCACCATCACTATTACAGCATTGTATAGGAAAAACTAGCCAGAACGATTAGAAAAGCTATAGAATAAGAGGCTCAAAATAGGGAAGACTGAGTTGATATCATCATTCTTTGACACGGTAAGTTTGTATACTTGATGACTCCAGGAAAATAAAAACTTGAAACTGCTATCGATAGTAGAATTGAGTGACAGAGTAAGGTATGAAATTGATGTATAGAAATCAGTAATTTTCATATCTACAAAAGCAAGTTGGAAGATGTAGTAGGAAAAATCTTAAGTTGTGCTAGCAAAGTAGGGATAAATTAGTAAGTGTAACATCTTTGTGAACAAAATTTTAAATACTGTAGAAGAACACAAGATGTGAATAAATGAAAAGAGTTCTTATGCTCTTAGAGGACTCAGTATCAAAAAAACTTTCATTTCTGTCCAGGTTAATTTATCAAGTTAACACAATACCAATAAGAAGTTAAATAGTTTAGTTTTGGTTTGGTTTAGTTAACTTTGGGGATGGGAAGAGGAGGGAGAGAGCAGAGAACCAGAGAGGCTGAATCTAAGGTTAAAGCTGGCAAAGATGTAAGGCCAAGGAGCTCTAAGGAAGGAGAACTGGCCTCGCCAGGTATTAAGAGAGTCAGGAATTACTCAGTGTGGAACCTGAGTATACAGATCGGAGGGACAGAGTAGACCTAAATCTTTATGGGATTCCGTATATGACCAAGATTGGCATTTGAAAACACATAGGAGTCCAGTAACTATAAAAGGGGCTCTAAGCCAGCAGTTTAAGGTTTCCGTGCTAAGAGCAAGACCCTTAAGTGCAATTCATGTTCTTAAGAGTCACTCTTGACAGTTGGGGTTATTTTAAAAATGATACAGAGTATGTAGAAGTCAATGTGAGGGAAAATTCTGGGGAAACACTTTAGTTTGTATTGCCTGGGTAAGCCGTGGGGTTGGGTGAGGAGGACAGTGGAATACATAGAATTTAACAAGTGCTTAGAATTAACAAGTGCTACAAATGCTCTGACATTGAAAGAAGCATATAGAGTGAAAAGCGTCTAATTTGTGTTCAACACTATGAGGCACCTATTACGTGCCTAGGATGGAAGCACTCTCCTAAAATGAGAGTTGCTAATAGGTAAAGGCTAAACCCCTAAATTAGAACAAAGAACCTTGGGGACATCTATTCTGGGTGTTTATTCTAGAGAATTACTCCACAGTAATTATCCTAAAGCAAAACATTTACTACGTAGGACTCCTATTTTTGGTGTAACAAATGACATCCATATGTATCTTTCAAAGTGTAACAAGAAAAGAAATTAAAATATTTCCAACGTTATAAATTATATATAAACCTGCTGCATGAAAAATGCTGTCTGCAAGGGGCTTTAGAAATGTCAAAAAGTACCCTTTTTTTCCCAACTGTGAAATCGGAGAGTAAGTCATTGCTTTAGTTCTGTTCTGGTCTTGATGGTTTTTGTTCTTTCAGTTTTCAGTGCATACCAGGTACTACCAAACAGGTTTTTCAGGTATTTGAAAGAAGCTCAGTTATAGGTGCCAAAACATTTCCTGTGAGTTGATAGGGCGTTTCTTCAACTGCCATTGTTGAAGGTTATATTTGATGACGCGTTCACCGAATCAGGGAAACATTCATAGAGGCCCCATTGTCTCAGCAGAAAGGATGTCAGTCATGGGTTACTCAATCTCTTGTGTAAAATTAACCCCCAAACACATAAATTTGACTAGGTTATGGCAATAAAAGTTTGGCTTTAATGGTACTGATAGAACCCCAGATTTTCCATTTCCTGTTATTCTTTGAACTGGCATCTCAGGTTCTGTTTTAGTCCTCATTGATGTGGGTATTTAAATCAAAGAAGGACTTTGAAGAAGACAAAAGGACAGGATCCTTGCCCTGAAACTGCACAGGTGCAGGGGAGGGGGGTACGGGTTACATCACACAAGGCTAGAGAACGTCGGTTTGGGGCAGCTCTTCCACCCGTTGAAGCTGAGTGGTCTTGAGTAAATTGCTTCTCCCCGTGAGCTTCGGTTTCCACACTATAAAGAGTTACAAGCCCCATGTTCTGGTTTGCTCAGGACCGCCCTGGTTTACAGCTGCTCTCCTGTGTAATTATTCAGAGCACCCCCTTTCGCTTTCCAAGGAGTTCTGGTTTGGATAGTAAATTACATGGCTACCTTATCTACCTTGGAGAGGGATGTGGTGAGGTGGAAATGAATTAATGTTTATGGAGTTCTTCACTGGTGCCTGGCACAGAGAATATGCTCAAGCAATAATTAGTACAGTATCATTAACTGCTTGGTTTTTCAGACCAGACTTTAAAGAAAATGCCTCCATGGATGGTGACATTTGGCCATTCTCCCCGCCATCCTCAGTCTCTTATTCCACCCACATAGAATTTCCTGCCTAAAGCAATGAATTTGAGACATTTCAGCAACTCCTAAAAAAACTTCTGGTGGTTGTGTCTTCGTAGGTTATCACCAAGTAGAGCTCCTCGCGGTTGTGCTAGTACTAACTTTACAATAATGGTACAACACTTTAGAACATTCTCCAAACTTTTCACACATCATATCTCCTGTTCCATGGGAACTCCTCTAAAAGAAGTATTTTCATATTCATTACAATCATTTTAAAAATCTGGAATCTGAGACTCAGAAGTAATGAAATTACGTCCCTAAGGGCACATGGCTGGAGTGTGTCAGGGAGGAGTGAGTGCGGGGCCTCTCACTTTATATTCCATTTTCTTTTCCTTGTGCCCTGTTGGTGAAACAAAAGAGGTTACTAAATTAACCGAATTCCTTTTCATTATGCTTGCTGTTGTCATTTTTAAAAAATATTTTATTTATTCATTTGACACAGAGAGAGAGATTACGAGGCAGGCAGAGAGAGAGGAGGAATCAGGCTCCCTGCCGAGCAGAGAACCCGATGTGGGCCTCGATCCCAGGACCCTGGGATCATGACCTGAGCCGAAGGCAGCGGCTTTAACCCACTGAGCCACCCAGGCGCCCGCTGTTGTCATTTTTTATTCCACCATTGACTTGTCTGGTATTCATTCATTCATGATTTTTGGATTTTTGGTGTTTTTAAAAACCATTTAGGTGCTCCTCAATCTCAGTATATACACATAGTACCTCAGCTCGGGTGGTTTATGGTCTAGAAAACACTTACGATTCCTCTACATGCAGTCATTTGTACTGGGTTTCTCTGTGTGAGTCATTTCAGGGCACAATGGAGTCTGCTAGCGCCATGTGTTCAGTGCTCTACAGTTTGGGACACCTTGTTACTCTGTATCTTGCAGGCAAGAATGAGAAGATTGGGGATTGTCATTTTTCCCGGCCTTTATGCATTCAAATCAGTGAGGGTGTCTCTAGTAACTTGTCCCAGTTTCTCTTGTTGTAAACATCCCATCACACTGGAATAAAGCGCTCTTCATGTCTGCTCCCCTCTAAATGGGGACACAGCACTCCTGTCTTTTTGATACTTCTATCATCTCCCAATATGGAATCAAGCACCAGCATGCAGAAAAGTTTAGGAGCCAGAAACTAAGCTTAATGCTATATGCGAATCTGTTTAGTACTTATTGCAGCCATGAGAGGTAGCTTGGATCGTACACAGATCGCTGACGAAGAAACTGTATTTTGAAGAGATTATACCATTTGCTTCAGATCATGTAGTTTTAAAATACCGAAACTGAAATCTTTCTGTTTTAGAGCAGTGTTACTGAGATATAATTTATGTAAAATAAATACACATATTTAAATTACGCAGTTTAATAAGTTTTGACATATGTTAACACACATGAGCCCATCACCACAGCCAAGACAGTGAACACCCGGGCGCCTGGGTGGCTCAGTGGGTTAAAGCCGCTGCCTTCGGCTCAGGTCATGATCCCAGGGTCCTGGGATCGAGGCCCACATCGGGCTCTCTGCTCGGCGGGGAGCCTGCTTCCTCCTCTCTCTCTGCCTGCCTCTCTGCCTACTTGTGATCTGATCTCTCTCTCTCTCTGTGTCAAATAAATAAATAAAAATCTTAAAAAAAAAAAAAAAAAGACAGTGAACACCCTCAGCATCTTTAAAAGTGAGCCCGGATTCAAATCCAGACCTGTGGCTCCAGAGCTCCTGTTTTCCCTCCAACAATGAGCTTATGGGGGAATTGAGCCTTAGCTATATCAGCCTTCTCCTCCTCAGCTCTCTTTGGGGAGTTCTCAGTTGTTGAGATAACAGAAGGAACATCTTTTACAACCCAGTTATTCATCAACGAAAGAGTGAGTAAATAAATATGGTATTGGAATGGAATGTATGCCCGTAAAATGAATGAACTGTAGGCTCACACAAAAAGTGTTCTTATGCATTCTTTCGTCTTAGAAACATAAGAACATGACCCAGAGAACGAAACCGTTTTTATTAAAATCAAATATAAACATGTAATTTACACACATTTGTACACACATAATAAAAAGTAAGGGAATGATTAATGCACAGCTTAGGAGAGTGGTTACCTTGGGGGATGCAAGGAGGAACATGGAGGTAGATGCAATTATTGGTAATATTTTATGCTCATGGGTTAGGTAGTAAGTTCTGATGTATTCCTTATGTTTTATATACTTTGCATATATCATTTATGAAAGTTCAAAGATTAAGAACAAATACTGCATCATTTTAAACATTTATGTTCTAATTAAGTATTTTCTGATATTTTAAGGAAAAGATCACTTAATGCAAGAGTTTAAATCCACAGTATTTTAATTCAATATATAGTACTGATAAAGGGGCTAGCTTTGTGGTAAATGGAATAATACACTGATGGGGAGAAAAGGAAGAAAGTTATTTAATAATGTGGATATGGTCACCACTCCTTGGCCATCATGGAGTTGCTGGATGAACCATGAACTGTGCTTCTGTATGGATCCATGTCTACCCTCCCTTCTTTTTTGGTTGTTGTTGGGTCCAGAGGAGGGGGAAGAAAAATAGGAGAGAACAGAATTAAGTCAGGTTCTTTTGTGTCTTAATACACTGAAGGTAGAAGAAACACATAGCCAAAAAGACTGCAGAAGTTTTGATACCTTACAAAACCATCTAAAATCTTGAAAACCAAGAGTAAAAAGAGATTTAATTCTGGGAAGAAAAACACCAAAGACTGAGTAAGGGTCCTACAAAAAGGAGTATAATATATGTTGACATCCTCCTAAATAATGCTCTGTATAGTTTTATCTGTTCTGTATTTTCATGTAATAATTGCTAAGTGAGTGCTAAATTTAGCTCTGGTTATAATTCCAATTTCTAATTGCATAGCAGATTTAAAAAAAAGCCTAGGCTAGTCTATGATTCACAGTGACACCCACTTTTTGATAACTTGGCTAACTGCCAAAGAGACCATATTTCAGGCTCCACTGTCCATCTGGTGGAAGCTTGTCTGATTTCCAGACAGGACCTAGTAGTCTCTGAAATGCAGGACTACAGCATCCAAAATCTACAAAACAACTGCTGGGATGGCCAGTGACTTCCCTTTCTAAATTAAGTATTTTGGTACAAGGAATTGTGGTTGCTTGTTTCATATGTGACTCTCCATTCCTTCCAGGACTAAGATATGGGGAATTGATGAACATTATTGACCAATAGACAGGTCTAAAAACTGCATTTAGGTTCTGAAAGCAAGCCAACTTTAAACTCAATGTTTAGAAAAATAATTGACTCCATGTTGAGGGATTCCATTAATACGAAGCATGGTGAAGCTATTTGAGTTACTCTGTTCTGAACACAGGGAGCTTGAGTTGCTCAAAACCTACAACTACTAAATGACAGAGCCAGGATGCTGGTACTTAGTGTTTGACTCCAGAGTGCTTCTTCCATTACACCACACTTGGGGCTTTGATAGATTTTCAAAAGGTTTGTTCTTGAATAAGAGATATAAATGGAGATTTTTATCTTTGGATCAGACAACCCAGTAATTGACTGCAAATATTGCCAAGTTGTTATTTTACACTGTTTAATAACAGCAGAGACTCTGGGATCAAGTCTGGGTTCTAATCCCAGTTGTCTACTTATGTACTTCCCAAAAGTAAACTTACTTTACTCCATTTCCTTATTTATAAAATGAGGCTAACGCTATAAAGATGAAAATGAAGTACCAGTTTCTTTAAAGCCTGCAACCCAGAGCGAGGCATGTAGCAATCAGTCACTAAATGGTGACCCTTTTCTCGCCAAAATTCTGCAAGAGTTCTCTGCGCGATTCTGATTTAAAGTTTCATGGAATTTACGTTCTCATGGGAGAGATAAACAAGATAAGTAACTAAAATTTATATATACAAGTGGTATATACTAAAGGGAAAAAACAGGGGAGAAACAAAATATTGGGGAGGAGTTAAAATTTTAAGGATGCTGAAGAGGTAAGACCCCAACAGGAAGGCGACTCTTGAGTAAACACCGGAAGAATAAGGTGTAGGTGTCTAAGGGAAGCGCATGTCAGCCAATGGGAGCAGCATTTGATAAGGCCCTGAGGCAGGAGCATGCATGATCTGTACAAGAAAGTGCATGGAAAGGGTGGTATGGCTGGAGTAGGATAAAGGATAGAAGAGTAGGAGATCAGGTCAGAGAGAGCAGTGGGCCAATGGCAGATCACATAGGGCCTTGTAGGTCATAGTAAGGACATTGAGGGGGTTGAGCAGAGGAGCAACAGGATCTGGCTTAAATTTTAAAAGGGTCCCTCTGGCCTCTAAGAAATAGATTGTCAGAGTGAGAGGGTAGTCAACATAGACAGAATCATGGAGACCAGTTAAGAGGCTAATGTAATAATCCAGACCATTACAGTATCCATCTTACTGGAGTAATTATGATGTGTTCTGCCATTGAGATGCAGGAGGTTTTTCCTGTGCCCCTTGCTGTGTTTATAAATACCAGGAGGGATAGGAGTCAGATCGTTCCAGAAGTCATTACTGTCCTGGTTTCAGTTTTTCTTTAATAAGTTGAAGAAGCACTGTGTAATAGTCACATTTGTGTATAACTTTATTCTGTGCTGTGCTTGGGAAATTTTCTTGGAAATGAAGGGAGCCCTTTATAGAACAGATTACTTTTGAATGTTGTCATACTGGAGCTATCCCTGGTGATTATTCCATGGCAACAAGACTAAACTGAAGTACTATTTCACTGTGATCAGTTGTCAATCCTGACACCACCAGCCAGCTAAAAGCAAAGTAGGTTACTAGGGCTGATGAGCACCGTTGAGATGCACACAGACTGTGAAACAGGGCTTCATTCACCATTTCCCTTGGCAGATGTCACATGGAAAAGGAAACCCTCTCTACAGGATGTCACCCTGCTGTTTATCCTCCATCAAGCTGCAGCTATACTTTTCTTGATGTTAAACCTGTTTAATTAGGATGTGCTTCCCATGGCCTTCAAAGCTTGTGCCATATTTCAAGATTACCTGAAAAATTATTTCTCTGTGTATGTCAGAAAATTGGAGTAACCCAGTTTACTAGGTTGAGATTCAGTCTTCAGTGTCCTGGAACTGTCATGAAATTCTCGTATAAAATTAGTTTTAATTTACTTTGTGTATGTGTGTGTCTGTGTGTGGGGGTCTGCATCTTAAGGGTAGAAAATATGTAAGTCAAATTTAACAAGAATGTTACAAGCACAAAAAGGCTGGAAATAATGTATTTATATCACTATTGGTTAGTTGCTGCTGCTGACCCCAAAATTCCCTTGATTGTCTTTCAAGGATCTGTAGGAGTTGTAACCATTTTCCCAGAAGTGGATCAAACATGAATGGATATGGTATAATTAAGTATCCTAATCAGATGTCAGTAACATATGCTCATCATAAGATGACTTTATTTATTTGTCAGTTTAATTACAAACATTATTTCACATTTTCCTTTGGTGGGAAAGAAACTTGAATATCATTTTACATGTTTTATGTACAAAGAATATAAAGTCAACAATAGAGATGTTTATGATTTATGTTTTTTCATTTATTTCCACAACACCTTTATTACTGGTAGTGTTTTTTCAGTAAAAGAAAAAATTGGGTACTTGTCAGTTCATGATTTGCTTTCCTACCGTCTCGTTTTATGACCATTACCTTCATTTCCATGATATTTGTCATAGACATTTTCACAGATACCGTCTCAGAGGTCTTAAGAGGAGCTCTTGGGGGGGCGGGATTCAAGAGATAAATGTATAATCCCATTTTATAGCAAAGGAAACTTTAGGGTTCAGGAACAGCATGGAGGTCACTCAATTGGCAGGTGTATATAAAGTGAATAGACTCCAGTCTTTGGATTCTTAGTCTAGACCCTGTCCCCAACACCAAACCATTTCTGTTAGCTCTTTTATAGTCTTTTTCAAATTTGTGGAGGGCTGATAGTTGTAGAATAAAAACAGGTATTTTGCAGTAAAATGAATCTCATAGTAATAAACAGTGATGACAATGTTCTTCTAAGTGATTAAAATTTCTAACTGATGCATTTCTATAAATTTCTTATTAATGTCCTCTTAGAAACTTGAGTTAAATCCAGGAAGGTATCAGTGCCTGCCTTTTAAAGATAGATGAATCCTCACAAACATAATGTTGAATGAAAGAAGTTAGTTACAAAAGAGATTGTACACCATGATTCCCTTTGGTTGAATATAGGGAAACAAAGCTATGGTGTTAGCGGTGAGGGGTAGTTACCCTGTGTGGTTTGGGGAGGGATGTGTTAAACTGACTTGGGTGCTAGTGACACAGGTACTCCTGTGGAACCTTGGAAAGGTTCACTGACTGTTTATTCTGAAGTAAAACTCTTTTAAATGCCTTATTTTCACAAGTGGAAGTTAGTTGAAATGCTTTCAACTCAAAGAGCCATTCTTTGACATTTATCGTATGTTACAAACTGCCATTTCTCAACAAAAGCCAATTACCCTTATTTGGTCATCGTTGTTGTTTGTGAGCACATTGTATTTCTTTTGAGTTCTTGGAGCTGCTTTGTCAAAGAACCAGCTGCCCAGCAGCCACGTGACATCCACCGGAAAGTGCTTGCCAAAACAACCTTCTTGCTTATGCTTTTTAAGATGGTTTGGGAAGAAAGAGATGGAAGACGGGCTCCCCAGTTAGGATGTTAATCTGTATCAAAACAGACCCTGCCAGAAATATTTTCATGGAATTCTGATAAGGCTCAGAGCAGAGAGTTTCAGTCAGCTTCTTAGAATTTAACAATTTCACACTTGATTTTTTTATATAAATGGTTTCAGAAGAGCACACACAGTTGAGTGACAATAGCGTTATCATTTCAGAAGTGTTCCTTGAGGTCGGTACCTAAAAAAAATAAGATTGAGGCTAGAAATTACTGTGAGCAAATCAAATTTTAATAAAAGTGGAAACCGATGACCACAGCCATGATGTTTCTCTAGACTTCTCACGGTAAACGAAATCCCTAAGTTTTCTGACCACAGTAAGTATAGGAAAAGCAGGAAGAACTGAAAAGATATTGTGGGTCAGCAGAACCTTTTGCAGTCCTCACGGTTTAGAGACTGAGGCCACTGTGTGAATCGTTTGTGTATAACCGATCATGCTCAAGATGACGAACAGTTTTCTTGGAAACTTACTTCTTTCTTAAATGTGACCTTACTGTTTGTTTGCTTGCTTTATGTCAGTCTAAAAACATTTCTTTAATAAGGAATGTATTTTTAAATGTTTCTGCCAGCTGTTTACACGCCGTATAGCACCTTCTTCTTTTTTCCCTGTAGTGTTCTATTTCTTCATCAGAAGAAGAAAGACTTACTTCCATCAGGAGACCTAAAACGCCAACCTCAAGTGACTTCTCTGACCTTAATACTCAAACAAACTGGACCAAGTCACTTCCCTTGCCAACACCAGAAGAGAAGATGCGACAGCAAGCCCAGACAGTCCAGGCTGACGTTGTTCCCATTAACATAACTGGTATGCTTTGCTGTGCAGATTGGTTTCCAAACGTACTTGGGAGAATGACTTTGGCTTTTGTTTGTTACGTTGACTTTGGCTTTTGTTTGTTACGTACTCTTAGTATGTCATTTATATCAGAGGTAAATAGCTGTATTCTGGCTTTCTGCTCTTTGTTTAGTGAAAGGAATATTAAAACTCGTGCGTGCGTGTGAAATATGTCTTGCTTGTTGGAGCACTGGTTACCAAAGGTTGATATCATGCAATTCATCAAAAGTATGTGGGGTTTTTTTTCCATTGAATTACTTAAAATATCTTACTTTAAATATTTTATTTGAGAACATCTTCTAAACATGGTCCTGGGTAAGAAAACAGTGGCATGTTTCCCTTCTAAAGGGCTGTTTTATGTAGTATTTATAGAAGTGAAGAAATAACAGTTTTGTGATATTTCTGAATGATAGCTTTTCTTTTTGTCTTCTCAACTAGAAAAAGGGGGAAATTGCTTAAAATAATACCAGTGAATTAACTATTTTAAAGTTAATAGGATGGTAGAATTATATTTTGATCCCCATAAACTTGAATTCTACACTATTCAAATAAAAATCACTTCCTTCTGAATATAAAATTTTTAGAGTATGTTATATTAAGTTGGAATGTGAATATTGCCAAATATGAAATTCAAGTTTTTTTAGAATATTATGCTCAGATTTTAATCATCTGTGACATTTAAGGGGACAAATAAAAGGTACATAAAGCTCAAAGGCAATATTTCACAAACTTAGAGGAGTTGTTAAAAGATTAAAAGTCAAAATTTTCCTGCTTTATCAGTTCCAGAGCTCAGAAAGATTGGTCAGTGGTTTGGGGGTTGTACCAAGTGTAAAATAGATGTGTTACAAGTTAACGTTGGACAGGATGTTCAAGAGAAACAGATTATTAATAATCATCATTGATAATCAGTCCATACAGAGCATGGCCTATAGGGCAGAACCTAAAAAAACCAGGTGACCAGTAAGGACGAATTTTCGTAAAAAATTAGGATGAAAACCCACAGCACCTTTGCTGTACTTCCAAAGGTACCGCTGTTGACCACTGTTAGAAAGGTTTTTACATTTTGATAGTTATTGAATATTTTTTAAAAACCTTATAGACATTTAAAACTTCCATTTAGAATAAAAATGACATCTCTTCTGAATCCCAGAGAAATTTAGTAAATAAGTGCATGAATTATTTTAAATTCCAGGTACATTTTCCATATTTATTACACTTAAACCTAAAGGAATAGCATAGTATTTTATTCCATTTTTCTTAGCAAATAACATCGTTGATCTCCCCAAATGTGATTCTCAGGCCCGTAGGTCATATCTTTTTAAAATTATTTTTCTAAGTAGCTGTGTTTCAGAATAAAGTGTGTTTATTGCTTGGTGGAATATGTGGACACATATTTTCTGTAAGAAAATGCATTGCATTATCTGATTGATTAAATGCAGCAGAAACATAATTACATTACAGTTGATTAAATGCCTCAGAAGTAGTATTATAAGATAAGAAGATTGTGCTATGAACTATGACAGTCCTTAATGGAATTAGGATAAATGCATTATCCTGAGATTAGGAAATTTAAAACAGAGTAACCATAGCTTCAGAAATAAAGAATTATTTGCAATGAAATGCATTGTAACAACAGTAAACAGTGCTATTTCTTTGAGCTGTAATTCTCTCCTGTTAATGACTAAGTAGATATGAAGTACATAGAGTTTAAAAGGAGTCCTTAAGATACCACATAGGAAAGGTGAATGACAATAAAGAAATGAGCAATATGAGTTATGTCAAAATCCAATTTACTTTTGAGTGATTAACATTTTCTGAAATGTAATAATTAAATATAATACCTAATTACATATTTCTTGATCCATCTTCTGGATCCATGTGTTCACATACATACACGTATATTTCGTAAACAGATGATTTTTTTTAATATTCTGATATAAAGAAGCATTACATTTACATTTTTCACTTTTAGCAGTCAAGTTGACATAGGTTATATACCTTCTGCTCTTTAAATGTTGTATTTCTGAAGCCCTAGAAGACTTGTGAGACTAAAATGTAGCTTCCCATAGGGAATTGTCATATGTTCATTTATTTGGATGAGCATTGACCCTCTAGTTCGATTTTCAGTCAGGTTCAGCAGGGAGAAGAAATGTCGATAAATATATTATTTCACATCCAGAGTGAAGCCGGCCAGGCATAGAGGTAGAACATTAGCACAATGAGCTGCCAGCCCAAAAATCAATTTAATCCCTTTAGTCATAATCCTGTAAGGACTCATCATGTTCTAGGAGTTGAAGAAAAAAAAATGTTTCAAATGAAATGTATGTATGCGTAGGTTTCATATTCTGCCATGTGGGATAACAAGTCTTCCACCTGGGAGAAAAATAGAGAAGTAAACATGCTTCAACAGTTTTGACAAACAGGCTTTGGTACTGATGTCTGAGTTAGCTATGTTTATTTCTAAGTAGTAGCCATGACTAAGGCTGTTTTTCAGTGAAAGGGAGACTCAGTTCCTCTCCGCAGGTATTTATTAAATACCTACCTTGTGTCAGGCATTGAACCGAGTGACACAGCGGGGGTGCTAAGGTATGTGAGTCATGGTACCTACCCTCAAGAAATGTTTAGTCCACCACGAGGGACAGATCTTTTGGGTCCTGATGGGAGATAGAGAGTTTAGTGCCTTTAACAGCGTATGTCTTAGATGTCCCTTCTCGTGGTTTGTTTCTTAATTTCCTTGGACTTCGGATGGTTTATCTTTTGTTTTTTTAGGAAGCAAAACTCGAGGGTAAATGTAACCATCAATGTTTTGTCTGTTCTTAATGCCTTGATCCAAGGAAATTGTTTTCCTCTGCCACAGGAGCTAATGGCCCATGGAAATCCTGACTTGCCCCTTGGAAGCACCATTATGCTGTCGCACATAGCGATGTGTTTGTCGCAGCGATGGCACCTTCTGGTGTCTGTCTTCTCTCAGTCCTTTCTGGTTTTCTCCATTAGGAACAAAGTTGCAAGCATTTTCAAAATTGCCAGCATTTGTTTAAGTTTGTTGCTTCCTGTGTGAAATGTGTTTTGATCATTCAGATCTTTTATCTTCTGTTCAGATTAGATAAGTTTCTATTTGCAATTTATTCCTATTTAAATAGATGGTACACTATTCACAACATACCCACTGTGAATGTGTGTCAATATTGCTAAAAAGTGTGGATGTTTTTAAACTTTTTTACAACATAAGGATGATGGAAGTATGTAATTTGTATATTTTTTTAAATCTCTTTTTGAGGAGAATAACCATTTAACAAAGATGGTGCTATAAAACTTTAATTAAACTGGCCAGTAATTTAAAGCAGACCTATCAGTAACTGATACTGTATTATTTTATGGTTTCCCATTGGTGTGTTCATCACACAAGCTCACAATGTAGAGATTAAAAAAAGTCCTGTGGATATGGCATTCTAGGTTTGATTGTAAGATTACTGGAAATGTCTGAATTAAGGTCAATTGTAAAGGTGATTATGAAATAGAGAAAGCAATTCAGCTTTAACAACAGCAGTGCTACTGGGTCTCACTGTGGTAAAAGTACTTTATCATTATAAGGCTTTTGATTGGACATGATAGTTGTATCTCACACCATAGCAATTACCACAGCCTGTCCAAATTGGTAGCCTCCCTGATTGAAAGAAAAAGCTCTTCATCCAAAAATCCTTGATAAGTTATTTGGATCATTCCAGAGGACATCACATTACTTTCTAGAGATAACTGAATGAACCCAATATGCCCACCACCATCTCACATACGCTAATGTAAAGAGTGATTTCGGTGACCAGAGGGCCTATGGAAAACACTTCCAAAATGACCCATTTTTTAAATAACACAGAATCACTCTTCATGTGTGTTATTAACAGATTTGCCCTTGTTACCCCAGTATGTTTGCAAATGAGATCAAAGTGTTTCCTTTGGAAGGACACACACCTGGAAATGGGGGGGTAAAAAAAGGCCTTATGACGATAATGTGCTTTCCTTCCTTTTTTTGTCCTTCAGCATTCATTCATCATCATATGACTGGCTAACATCATTATTAATACCTTCTGATCATTTTACAACCAGCTTCTGGAAGAAAGTGCATGGTGTCGGCTTGCTTGAAAATAACATTGCTTTGCTTGTTCTACTACTCTATATTAGGGGAGAATTTCGACCGCCAGGCCAGCCTTCGGCGGTCTCTAATTTACACAGACACTCTGGTAAGACGACCGAAGAAAGTCAAAAGGAGAAAGACTATTACAGGAATCCCTGACAACATACAGAAGGAGCTAGGTATGGCTCATCAGAACTGTATTCTGTTGCCCCTCATTACTGCTCAGGATTACCACGCTAACCTCATTGCAGTGCTTGTGAGATCAATACATTCTGATAGCCGCTTGGTGTCCCCAGAGGGACAGCGTCTCTCCTGAGTGAGGCACTGGGTGCAGGTCTTAACATCCCATGCAGATGATTTGTTGAATTTTGGTGAGAAGGGAACAGGAAGAGCTTATATGAAAACTGTTAACTGGGATGATGGAAATGTACGGTAATGTCCTCATCTCTGTAAACAGTGCACATTGGGTATTTCTACAATGAAATTTACCTTTCATTTAGATCTTCAGTTATTATAAAACCAAAAACTCATTTCTAGGACTTCAGATTATGAATATAGACTCACTAGTCATACTGACAGTGTTAGTGGCATTTTGTCATCCAAGAGACAGCGGTGTGGGATAATTAGTAAATTCCAGTACATTGGGAAATAGTCATTTGTGTTGGATGGTGCCAATGAAACAATATCACAGGTTTTTTGGTCAGTACTTTCCAACCTGTGATAAAAACAGAAAAAAGACACACGCCCCCTTTTTAGGGAGGTGGCAAGTAGAGAGGATTATTTACTTCATAATTCACATATCCAAATTATTTCTGCTTATCTTTATATATGCTTTGGATAATCTTTTCCTTCTATATTCTCTTCCTCTCTCTGGTTTTTAATGGTCCCATTGGGAATGTCTGCAGAGGCAACAGAGAGCTTACTGGGTCGGGGCAGGTGCTCTGACGTCGGGCTGCGTGGATTGGAACCTTGGCTCTGCCACTTGCTCTCTGAGTGGCCTCAAGCTGGTTACTTCCCCTCTCTGAATCTACTTCCTCATTCAAATGACATGGTTGGTGATGCTAACAGTGTATCTCATGGGGTGGTTTGAGGACTTAATGAATTTATACAGGTGAAGCACTTGGTGTCAGGTGCTATATGTTTACTATATGTTAGCATAATAGCTGCTTCTGTAATTATTGCAGAGAACTTAATATTACCTGTTTTGAAATTTGCCTGTTTCTCTTCAGCCAACCTATGGAGTGATTTCCTTTTAGTTACTTTCACCTGATGTTTTTACTTTCATTTATTATAGAAGGTTATAGTCTAGAAACTCAGAATAATTGTTTCTCAATGTGTCCAGGAGTCTGAGTCAAAATGAATTTATCCTCGCCATGGTGATCTGTCTGTTACAGCACTTTGAGGTGGCATTGCAACTCCCGACATTGTTCCTGTATGTTTTTTCCCAATACGCCTGCTTAAATGTCTGCGGCCTTGTATTAGGGACAGAAGGCTCTTCTTCCCCTGGTCTTCCCTCTTTTACTGCCGCCCAGTTCTGCAGTATGTGCGCTCCGCCTTCCAGACTGAAGCCACAGTGGGACAAGAATAGCGATGCTTTACTTTTGCTCTAGGTAGTTCCAGTGACCCAGATGACATACAGGTGCCCGTCTTACTTCATAATACAGGGTTTTATCACAAACAAAGGCAAGACAGGATTTATGAAATTTGCCTTTGGTTCCTGCCCCTGCAGCTGCTTCCAGATCTGGGCCAGTCCTCCTGAATCTCATTCTTTCAGACTCTTTATTACTCTTTCTTTCTCCTTTAGATGACAGATAACTAATGTAAGAAACTAATACGTACTCTTAAGTTCGGTAGGTGCTTAATGGGCTAATTTCTTACAGCACTCAGGTAACATATTTTAACTGGTCTTGTAGGGGACATTCTTTCAACCTAAAGGAGTGACTTTAAATGTAAGATAACAAGGTTGATGTTTTGAGGTAGTCTACATGTTAGTGGCTGTACAACCAAATAGGTAGTCTTTGTGCAAAGAGTATAAGAATAATTTGGCCCAGGTAAAGATACACATACACACGAGTATTCAACATGAATTTTCTGTCTGCGGCCCCCCACCCTGTACATGTTTATATGTAATATGATTTCTATAACCTCAGAGATATGAACTTTTATCACTTTTATTACTAAACCAACCAGTATGTATGGAGCCAATAACTTAGTTACCTCTTTGACCTTGCTAGAATGATCTGATCAGCAAGGTAAAATCAGGTCTTCTATAATTTTATTTTTAAAAATCAGTGATTGAGTCTACAGGGCCCATGTTCATTTCTCTCTTGCATATAATATAGAAACACCAGTAATGCTGGAGGAAAGAAAGTAGCTTTCCCTGCGTCATTGCATTGTGATTGCCAAGTAGTAGACAGTTGATGTCATTTCATAGTCAATAACATGACCTGAATCCTAGCTGGTGGTCAGCTGAGACAGCTGTATCTAAGTTAGAGCTGCTTTAAAAAAAAGAAAAGAAAGAAAGAAAAAGACAATTAGACAACAATTGTAGTTTTATAGATAGGCTAGTTGGAAGGATTCATAGAGTAAGGAAAAATAACATTTTTTTTGAAGATTTTATTTATTTATTTGACAGAGAGAGAGAGAGAGATCACAAGTAGGCAGAGAGGCAGGCAGAGAAAGAGGAGGAAGCAGGCTCTCCGCTGAGCAGAGAGCCCGATGCGGGGCTCGATCCCAGGACCCTGAGATCATGACCTGAGCCGAAGGCAGAGACCCAACCCACTGAGACACCCAGGCGCCTGAAAATAACATTTAAATACAGTAACATTTAGCAGAAAATTTGGATCATACCTTTTTCTTCATTTTATGACTTCTAGTTGACCTTGCCCTTTCTCCCCAATATTTTGTACTTATAAGGTATCTGGTGTTTCAAAGCTTTGTATTACCTAACTAATGATTCTCAAAAACAGTGTTTTCCTTAAAAATTAGTATTTTCTAGATATGAAACATAGGGAATTTGTCAAACAAATTAGATAAAAAGTGAAATGATTATCTGTCACTAGGAAAGATACTTGCTATTCACTAGACCTTGTCCAAGTTGTTGGGGACTCGGATTTTTAAAAATCTTAACCAGAGATTCTTCCAGAATGAGAGAGTTGATTGTGCTTAATTCTATGTGATTTTCACTTCAAAATCCATAAATAGTGAGCCACTTTATAATGCTAAGTCAAGGTATAATATTTACTGTTTCAAGCAGCTTATGGCTTATAACTTGTTGCCTTCCATAATTTTTTCTTTACTCTTATTATCTTAAATATACATAGAAACATATTTGAACAACCCATCACAAGTTTTCATTTTCTAGAATCAGATAGGATCATTTTGTTGTCATATAATTATATTTGACTACTGAATAGTTTGGGTACTCCTGGAACAATATCTCCTCCCCAAGCAGAAAAGCTTGATTTAAAGGAATCCCCTTCTTGGGGCATCTGGGGTGGCTCAGTCGGTGAAGCTTCTGCCTTTGGCTCAGGCCACGATTGCAGGGTTCCTGGATGTGGCCCCGCGGCAGGCTCCCTGCTCAGTGAGGAGGAGTGTGCTTCTCCCTCTCCCCCTGGCTCATGCTCTTCCCTCCCCCTTCTTTCTCTCTCTCTGTCAAATAAATAAAATATTTTAATTAAATAAAATAAAGGAGTGCTCGCTTCGGCAGCACATATACTAAATAACATAAAGGAATCCCCTTCTGAATAATTATTGATAGTTTGTACTAAGAACACTAAGAAGAACATAAGACCAGACACAACTTTTTAAAAATCCACATATTAAACCTTAAATTAACTAACCTGTAGATATCTGTCTTCATTGATTACATGTTTCTTTAAAAATTGGACAGCCCTTGTAGTATTGTGTAATAAGTAAAAAATAAACATAATTATTTCTTTACATTATATTTTAAAATCAGATACATCCTATCAAGAGTTTTAGCAATACCTCAGAGGTCTATATTTGTTTGCAGATCTCTCTTTATAGTCTGTTTCTGTTCTTTAATTCTAGTCAAGATCCATTCACCTGTGTCCTATAATATGTGACACTTTTTGTACTATGAAAATATTAGAGGATCTGTTTTGGGAATAGAACTTCAGTGATCCCTATGATCAGTGATATATGAGTTGTTTTTTACATGTATTTCTAAAGGGCTTCAGAAAAACATCATTATTTTAATAAGAAAGTTGTGCTGGGCTATATAGATGGTAAAGAAATGGCTATATTTCCATTTTCAGAAGCCTCAAATGGTTTCATGTTCAGAATTGTTACCCGAGAGAGTCAGTATATTGTTTATGGCTCTTACAGACAGTTCAAGATCTACCACTGATCTCATGCCGAAAAGACTGCAGTTTTGAAAGAAAAAGCTGGTAAAATCCACCATTGAGTGGAGTAAGGTATCTTGAATATTTGGAGCCAAACTAGTACAAACTGATACCGCCAAATAAGTCAATTTCCCACCTTCTGAAATCCCAAGTGGCAAAAACTTCATCTTTTGTTTTCTTTCCTCAAAGTGGACTTTTCTCCTCTTGCTGCCCATTGGCCCACTTCCCCTCTATCTAGGGGAGAACCTTATGTGTATGTGTGTGTGTCTGTCTGTCTTCAGGGATTGTGCCTGGCAGGGGGTAGAGGGAGGAAATAGATGCTTTCTGCTAAAGATACAGGTATGAAAATACTCTCCATTATCACAAGTGAAGGAACAGGAACTCTATGCTTTATTCCTCATAGGATGACATCTCCTTTGTGGTTCATACAAGAACATCGCTGTCATAGTTGTAATATCCTTTGCTATTCAGATGAGCAAAGGGCTTTATAGCCAGTCAGAGACACGTGGTTAATTCAGGTGGGATAGGGAGGGAGTTCCCAGGAATCCCATCACCACCAGTGTCCTCGCCCAGGTGAGCAGAGATGCCGGCAAGCACTCAGCTTGCATTGCTCAGCAAAACCCATGCTTGAGACATTTTTGTTGTTGTTGTTTTTGAAACAGTGTAGAAAAAAGCTGGTTATACTGTTGGTTTTCAGGATTTAATGTATCCTAGTAGTTACTATGCATGAATTGATTTTTTTTGTCCCTCTCTCTCCACTTTGGCTAAGTTGTTGGTTTCATGATTTTTTTTTTTTTTTTAAAGATCCTGTTCCTTTCTAGGTAGCTTGAACTCTAACTTTTATCTACACTTTAGGGGTTTTTTTCTTTCTTTTTTTTTTTTTTAATAATTTTCTGGACCTTTTTTTTTAAAAAAAGATTTTATTTATTCATTTGACACAGAGAGAGAGATTACAAGTAGGCAGAGAGGCAGGCAGAGAGAGAGGAGAGAGGAGGAAGCAGGCTCCCCGCTGAGCAGAGAGCCCGATGTGGGCCTCGATCCCAGGACCCTGGGATCATGACCTGAGCCGAAGGCAGCGGCTTTAACCCACTGAGCCACCCAGGCGCCCTAGGGGTTTTTTTCCTCATCCATTTCCCTCTCTGCTTGGCCCTCTTTATTGCTTTTTTTCTTTTCTTCTCTTTAAATATACCTACTCTCAGTTTGGTTGTAAAGCTCCAAGAAATGAATCACCATAATTTGAGGAAATGCTCCCTGGATCAGTTCCTGCTGCTTTTTCCCCACCAGAACACAACAGATTGCTATTGGATTTTGAATGTCACTGACAGACAGATGACAATGGTGTAAGATGGATAATGAAATGTTTGAAACACAGATGGGCCTGTAAATCACTTTTCCTTAGGATTTCCTTCTGACATAAAAAATTAATGTAATTAACACTGTTCTATACCAATATCCCTTGTACATGGTGTCTCTGTAGCCTCCTGTCGAACCACTCCATTCATCTGTCTTTGGGAAAGACGGTCATGGCTTGACAAGATGCTCTGCCAGTCACCTGGTGGGTGGCAGGCCACCTTGAAATCTTTACCAAAAGGAGATTCTTTGAAAAGTAGATCCTCCACCAGGCGCTCAGCCTTGATCTCGAAGAGACTAACTGAGAATTCCATATGTAGCCCTTAATCTACAGGAGGATTTGAAGTACAAATCAAGAGAAGTACATGAAATTCCTAATAAAGGTTTTGACTTTAGGAGCTGTCAGTAATGATTTAAACTCTCACTCAGGTGCCTACAGGAGAAAAGAAACTAGATCAAATAGAAAATACATATATTTTTTAAGTACAGCAGAGTAAGAAGGAGATGAGGGTACAGGTGATGAACTAAGATATTTTTAGATAACAAGCCTCTTTCTGCTTTATCTCCAGCATCGGGCATCGGCCAAGGTGATGTTGGTGGTCACTCAGTATACTCCCCAGACCAGTACTCTACGCTAGGAAGGCTTGACAGCGCTCGGTCTGCAGGGCAGCGCTCAGAAACCAGGGACTCCAGCTGTCAGACTGAGGACATGAAAGTTGTACCACCTTCCATGAGAAGAATCAGGGCACAGAAGGGGCAGGGCATTGCTGCCCAGATGAGCCACTTCTCAGGGTCCTCTGGGAACATGTCTGTGTTGAGCGATTCTGCGGGCATTGTGTTCCCTTCTCGCCTCAACAGTGATGCTGGTTTCCACAGCCTCCCACGTTCTGCGGCGAGGGCGAGTGTTCAGTCCCTCGAGCCAAGGCTGGGTGCCCTGGGCCCCACAGAAGATCTGGATGCCCCTTACGCCTACCAGAGCGGTCACCCACAAGTAGATGAAAACTTAGGGGATTTAGGAGGAGCCTCAAGGACTGGAATGCTTTTGAGGCCCAAGTCCCAGGAGCTGAGGCCTTTTGAGAATGTAATCAGCCCAGCGTGTGTGGTCTCTCCTCATGCCGCCTACTCCACCAGCATCATCCCAAATGCCACACTCTCTTCCTCTTCGGAGATTATTATTATCCACACTGCTCAGAGTTCAGGACATCTGGACAGTAAAATTACCAGCTCCTCTTCGTACACAAAGATAAAATCCAGAGATCACCACCTCTGCAGGCATGCTAGTAAAGAGGACCATCAGCCTGCCAGTGGGAACTGGACAGAGGGTCACCCCAGCATTCTTTCTCAGGCCTTAGATCCCCATTCGTCCGGTGCAACCACGCTGTTGTCGCTCTGTGACTCAGCGGTCTCTCTAAATACGCCAGCACATCGGGAGAATGGATCCCAAGCCATGAGCTATAACTGTAAAAACCACCTGAGCTCTCCGGCCCACGCCCAGGATGTGGACGGCAAGAGTGAGTCCAGTTACTCAGGAGGTACGGGGCCTGGCAGCTCAGAGCCCTGGGAATACAGCGCCTCGGGTAACGGGCAGGCATCGCCACTGAAGGCACACTTGGCAACTCCCGGCTACTCCACCCCCGGAAGTAACGTGAGCAGCTGCAGTTTGGACCAGACATCCACCAAAGATGATGCCAGGTCCCTGTATTCAGAGGAGCACGATGGCTACTACACATCTGTGCACCCTAACCCGGGACACGGATCTGGAAACCAGTACAGTAGCGATGGCTTTGGGAACCCCAGGCACAGTGTGGTCAATGTGTTTGATGGGAGAGCTCAGAAAATACCAGGGGACCGGTCACATTACCATGACAAGTCCCTTTCGCGGAACATCTCTCTGAAAAAAGCGAAGAAGCCGCCTCTGCCACCCTCGCGGACGGACTCCCTGCGCAGGATTCCCAAGAAGGGCGTCCAGGCCAACGGGCAGGCGCTGAACGAGAGCCTGATCGCCTCCCTCCAGCACTCGCTGCAGCTGAACCTCCCGGGCAAGGGCGGCAGCTCGCCCTCCCAGAGCCCCTGCAGTGACTTCGAAGAGCCCTGGCTGCCTCGCTCCCGCAGCCAGAGCACGGTGAGCGCGGGCAGCAGCATGACCTCGGCCACCACCCCCAACGTCTACTCCCTGTGCGGGGCCACGCCGTCGCAGAGCGACACGAGCAGCGTCAAGTCCGAGTACACGGACCCTTGGGGTTACTACATCGACTACACGGGCACGCAGGAGGACCCCGGGCACGCCGGCGGGGGCTGCTCGGCCGGCAGCGGGGCGCCGGTGGGGAACGGGCCAGCCCCCCACGCCCAGGAGGGAGCCAGGACCGTGACGCCCCAAGCGCCTGGTGGCTCCGACAAACCAAAGATCACGTCGCCGGAGAAGTCCCACAGAGTCACTTCTCCGTCCAGTGGGTATTCCAGCCAGTCGAACACACCCACAGCACTCACCCCTGTGCCTGTGTTTTTAAAATCAGCGTCACCAGCAAACGGGAAGGGGAAGACCAAGCCCAAGGTGCCAGAAAGGAAGTCCTCTCTGGTATCTTCCGTGTCCATCTCCTCATCGTCCACGTCTCTGTCTTCCAATACTTCCACGGAAGGGAGCGGGACCATGAAGAAGCTGGATTCGGGGCTGGCGCCTCCCCCTGCTCCTGCTCCTCTGCCCTGTCTTCCCTCAGCATGCCCGTCGGACCAGTCTCCTTTCCTTCCTCCTGCCCCGCCTTCGGGAGATTCCCCCGACGGCCCTCTGCCTCAGTCGCCCCTCTTCCCCCCTCCGCCGCCAGAAGTTCTCACTCCCTTCTCTCCCCCCACCAGCGCGTGCTTCCCTCCCCCCCCCGGGGCACTCAGCCCCCTTTCTCTGCGGGCACCTGCTTCCCCGGCCCCCGCCTCCGGACCCTCCTCGGCTCCCCCGCCTGCCCCGCCCCTTGACCCCGAATGGAGGAAAGATGCCAGGCCTTCTTTCAAAAAATCCGGCCAGCCAGAATGCTCCCGGGAGGCCTTTCGGCAGCCCCCTAACAAGGAGGAGGGCAGCAGACCCCCCATGCCCCTCATAACCACTGAGGCGTTGCAGATGGTACAGTTGAGGCCCGTGAGAAAGAACCCAGGAACCGAGCACGCACTGTTATATGAACAAGCATCTCAGGAAAAACTAACTCCGGTGTTTCCCCAGTATCACTTAAAGCCATCTGCTTTCTTGAAATCCCGAAATAGCATAAATGAAATGGAGAGTGAAAGCCAGCCTGCCTCTGTGACAAGCTCGCCGCCGACTCCTGCCAGGAGCTGGAGTCAGGGTCACCAGGACGGTGCAGCCGAGCGTGGCCTCCCAAGCCGCAGCCCGGGCAGTGCCGGGGAGCCAGAGGCTGGGCCCGGCCCCAGGGCCGCCCCGCTCCAGGAGTCCCCCGGCCCTTCCCCCAGCAGGAAGCCGCCCCCCATTTCCAAGAAGCCCAAACTGTTCCTCGTGGTGCCGCCTCCGCAGGGAGACTTCGCAGCGGAGCCCGCCGAGAACGTGAGCAGAGCATCGCCCAGCCCCACGAGGGGAGAGGCAACAGAGAGTTGTAGAGCCAGGGCTGGCGCCGAGGAGACGGGCTCTGGCAGCTGGGTTCTTGAGGGAGGAGCCGCAGGATCCGCGTCCCCGGGTAGAGGGAAAGCCAATGTCCCCATGGTGCAGCCCGATGTCTCGCCAGCCCCCACGCGGGAGGAGCCAGGTGCCGAGAACGGTGCAGAGGGCGGAGGCAGCGCGGAGGGCTGCCTGTCGCTCCAGGACGGAGGGCGTGAGTATGCTTTTCTCTCTTTCTTCCCTTCCGACCATATGCAGCCGCGGCAGAAGACAGGGCTAGTGCCTGTTCCCAGGAAAGCCAGCAGCATGTGGGCTGCCCGTGCTGCCACTCGCTTAGGTTACCGACTTGGCATTTTATGAAATTAAAAAACAAAAAAATCGAGATCTCAGGGTATTGCTTCCTGAACGTCAGAAAATAGAGGGGTAGGGTGGTCTGCAGCAGACAGGGTATTAAATAGCAACGAGTAGTAGTCTCCCTTTTGGAGAGCTGCAGAGAAAGGTTACAGCAAGGTTTAAGAGTGATTCAATAGGAGTTTGAGGCTTCAACAGAAAAGAATGAGCTCTGGCTCTTGTGATCAAAATCAAAGATCAGAGGACAGACCCCACTGCCTGCTGTCCTGTGGTGCCTCCGGTAACAGGGAGGGCAGGGACAGCATATCGGGAAGCCTGGCTGAAGACTGAAACTCAAGCCACTTGTGCGTCCTGTGTGTACCTGCTTGCTTCTTCTAGCTGGGGTGCCAGAGCCTGACACAGCTGGTTCTTCCTCCGAGGCCTGTGACTTCCTCAGGGAAGAAGGGGGTGATGAGGTGATGACCCCCAGTAGACCCCGGACCACGGAAGACCTTTTTGCAGCTATTCACAGGTATCTAAAACTCCTTCCTCTTAATTTTGATCAACTTTACGAGTCTATCTTTCCAAATGGTTCCTCAGTTTGTCTTCCTAGGGTTTTTTTCCTGTCACCCATTAGCTTGATTATTTATTTTTGGTGCGTTTCTGTATGTTTATTTCCTCTGACTCCCAATTTCTGTTTTGCTTTGTTCCACTGATTTTTATGATGATGTGGGGGACAGAGACTCCATGTGGTGCCTTCTGCTCGGCACTGCACTTGCTGGCAAGAAATGCAATGTGTCAGTCATATGATGGAGTATTTATAAGAATTGGATTAGAGCAACCGATAGTCCAGTCCAAGATGAGCAATGCTGTGTTTTGTGGACATAAGCTACACAGACCAGCTCTATAGGACTTCTTTCCTAAGGGTGTTGTTATCATTTTTTAAAAATTATTTTTATTTTACAGAAATTCCAGGATTTTTTAGTGCAGTTGTCTTTGGCTACTTAAATGTTTCAATACAAGAGTACAATCTTTTCAAAGCAGGAGTGGAAGGAATTAAATTTGTTAATGTATACTGTTAGTGCCATCTGCTGGCGTGAGAAATTGTTGGGTTTTAAAAAAATGTAAATTTTTCAAAATAACTGTCTGAGCTGTTGTTACACTTTTTCATGTGGTCACCTTAGAGAGTGAACATAATTTAGCACGAAAACTATATATACTGCCTTTTTTCTGGTTGTAAACAGCCTGTACTCACAACAGTGTCCTTGTAAGAATTGATGAGGTTGTATATGTTGCAAGTACTTTCAACCACAGTGCTGTATAAACCCTTTGCTTCCTTCTCGATTCTTTACCACAGTATTTTCAGATAATTCTTATGAATGTCCTTATGCTTCCAGGGCCTTATGCTATGCTGAATGGAGGTCCCTTTTTCCTTTCTGAAACAAAGATTCCTATAAAGTCATTTGGTTCTCTGTGTAAATAACCTTGTGTCAGGACTGTTTTCCCAATTCTTGGAATCTAACTGAAAAGGCCATTGCGTGAGATGAAAAACACAGGGCTGTCCTAATTTGAAATTCCCCATGCAGCATACAAACATCTAACTTGGGGCGGGGGGTGGAACCAAGCTGGGGAATTAGGTGTTTGTCAAGAATTTTGTCCTTTACCTCTTGATTCTGATGTTGGTGTAATATCCTAATAGACCCTAAAGACTGCCACTTTAACATCCTCTGACTGGTATCTTTGATCTCATTAGAAATAAAGAGATAAATGGTAGATATTCATCCTTTCTGATGGCTGAGTAAAATTAAAGAAGGCACGTGATATGATGAACACTGGAATGAATCATTGAACATTATATCAAAAACTGATGATGTACCATACCTGGCTAATTGAATTTAAATTAAAAAAACAAACAATCCAATAAGAAAAAAGAAACAAAGAAGTAGCTGCTTATGAAACTGTTTCTCAGGGGTGCCTGAGTGGCTCAGTTGTTAAGTGTCTGCCCTCAGCTCAGCTCACGATCCCAGAGTCCTGGGATTGAGCCCCGCATCGGGCTCCCTGCTCGGCAGGATGCCTGCTTCTCCCTCTCCCACTCCCCCTGCTTGTGTTCCTTCTCTCTGTGTGTCTCTCTCTGTCAAATAAATAAATGAAATCTTTAGAAAAGAAACTGTTTCTCAGAACCGTGAAATGAAAACGCTACATCCTTTGAAACCAACTTTAGTGGCATTTCTAGAAGTTTACACAGATGTTTCTGACTCTGACCATGCTAGACACATAATAAGCACTCAATAAATATTTTCTGAACTAAATGAAACCGATTGGAATT
This sequence comes from Ailurus styani, assembly GCA_002007465.1. Taxonomy (NCBI): domain Eukaryota; kingdom Metazoa; phylum Chordata; class Mammalia; order Carnivora; family Ailuridae; genus Ailurus; species Ailurus styani. Next base: position 6,075,943 of record LNAC01000037.1, on the reverse strand, counting down.
TAACTCTTAGGAATTCTTCCAAGACTCGACGTCTTTCATTTAGTTTGGTATGCACTGGGTTGCTAAACACGTAAACACATAGATTTATAGTAGCAGCCCACAGAGAAGATGTGTTGCTGATTGCTCTGTGTACTAAATACTTGGTCTCAGTGAAGAACCCAGCTGTTCTGGGGCCAAGTGACTATGAGCTTTTCCGAAAAATAGGCCAAAGTTCACTTCCACATTTTACTTTGGGAAGCTTCTTAAGGCACCGAGAAATCTGTGGTTTTTCCTACTAGTGAATTCTATCTACTGCAGATGTGGAAATCAGCCAGTGTCTATTATTCTGTACACATGGTAGAAATAAAGGCCACATAGGGCATGGATCGCAAAGAGAGTGAGGACACCGGCTAATTTTTGTTTTAGCATTGATAATGTATTAGCAGATGTAAGAAAAAATCCATCCGAAGTCTGTGATTTTTAGGGCTTTATTTCATATTTGTCAGCACTAAGCTAATAATTTAAAAGAAGGAGTATCTAAACTGCACCACAGCTTTCAAATTTTATGATGCAAATTAATTCACTTCAGATTTAAAGCCAGATGGAAAATGTAGAACACCAGTTGAGGTGTGAAATTTTTATATTTATTGAAGTAATTAGTTTTCAAGCCAGCGTTAACTGTTTGAGCACTTTTTATAGCCCACTTCTTTAGAAATACACAGAGTATATGTGTGTGTGCGCGTGTGTATATATACACGTACACATACGTTTATGCAGAGAATTCGTATGTTTAGATTTAATTCTCATTTTCGGGCGGCAGCTGCTCTTGAGAAACAACAAAACTTTTATAAATTCCCATCTCCTCTCAATTCGAAGTCTACAGTTAAAGGCCAGAACTTGAGTCGGGGGTAGCCAGTGGCTTGATGTGTGGGTCTCAGCACACCCTCACCTTTTAAAACCCAAACAAAAACTTAGGCTCTGAAGCAGTCCCTGCAAGAATCCGGTGACCAGAGCCGCTTTTGAGAAGGAACCATTTGAGAAGGAACAGAGGTTGTGAGGTCACGCGCTGCAGGTGGGGAGATGGTCCATCGCATCCTAGTTCTTGTAGGAGGCTGTGTGGCTTCACTCTTTGGCCTCAGTTACCTTCTCTGGTCAGACCAGATGAGCTGGAGTCATTTCCAGCTCTGAGAGGCTGAGATGTTATTTCTGCCGGCTGGTCAGGAATGCATTCCAGAGCGCTGCTCTTTGTTGACCGCGGAGCAGAGCCATTGACCCAAAGCATCAGAGGCCCGGCTCTGAAGCTTCAAAGGGGCTGGTGCCACATCAGCTCTGGCCACCCTTCAGACTTGGTTTGCAGTCCTCACCACTTCCTGTCTTCTGCTTTGGGGCCTTCCTTTTGGACAGAAGCATGGGGAGGAGCCAGGGAGCACCAAGCCCCCGGCAGCGGGCAGGGGCCATCCTCTCCAGTGCCTGGTTGTGCAGGCCTGGTTAGAGCAGCACTGAAGCCTGGCCTGGTGCCAGGAAGGAAGAACTGTAGTTCCCTGAATGACACTCAGAGTTTTGCTAAGTACATCCTCCGTGCCCGATACTTCATGGCTATTATTTGCATTCATCTATATTGGTAAAGTGTGAGCCCTCTACTGTTACTTCCCTTTCCAGGTAGGAAACTGGATCAGAAACTTTAACTTGCCCAAGGTCACAGAGCAAGGAAACTTTGGTATGAGATTTATCTCAGGTCTGTGTGACTCCAGGGGTTCTTTATCTCACTGAATCCTCACGACCCTGTGAGGTTAGTATCCTCACCCCCATTTCGCAAGTACGAAAGCTAAGTTGCAGCATAGATGAGTAGCTTGTCCAAGGTCCCACAGCTAGAAGTGCTCAAATTCAGTTCTTTCTCTGTATATATGATAGCATCCTCTTTATCTTCCCCTGCTGCATGTGCTAGAGTTTTATAGCGAACAAAGAGATAATACCCATGTCTTTACTTTATTAAATGTACTGAGTTTCCTTAAAGCACCTGCACTTAGCCGAGAGATTCCCTGCAGACTGAGTTGTTCTTACGAAGAGACCAGCAAACGGCCCCTTGGCTCATCTGCTTTATTACCCCTGACTCACTCTCAGTACAAAACACATGGAACAGTGAGGTTCTTAGAGACTGAGGACAAGAAACACCTCCAGGAAACATTGTACTTTTCCCTAAAGGCCCCTCCTCTTTCACATTGTACCCACATTCCTCAGACTTTCTTGATCTGTGAGAGGTTTCCTGAAGTCAGTCAGGCAACAGAATGTGGTGTGAAAGGTTCACTCTTGTTTTCTGGAAAACTGGATTTTGAGAAGTTGACATGTGGTCCAGTAAGAGCCAAGGAAGACTGGTTTTATGTCAGACTCTAGAATGACTAAGAATGCAGAGTTGTGGAGTGGTTCTAGAACCCGAGGGTGGGGGGCTTACCTCAAGATAGGGAACCTTATGGCCATGGCTTACCTGTTAGCCCTGTTTAAGGGCTAGCGCCAAACAAGAAAGAGTAGAGAAAAGGGTGGTCAGCACTGAAATGCTCTCAGGATCAGTCCAGTATAGGAGAGGTAGATAAAATATGACAGTTATTTGAAAACTTTTGAAGTGATCCTCACCAAAATAAGTTAATACCATGTCTGAGATGTGTTTCAAAATAATCCAGTGAGGGTAGAGATGAAGGAAAGATGACTGTAAGTTAATCATGGTAGCTGGGTCAGGGGCTCACGTGATAATACAATGAACTGTTAAAGTAAGTCTTAATAAATGGTGACGTGCATATGCAGTGAGCAGCCTGGTCGTGACTGACATCCCGTGGCCCCCGGGAATTAACCTTTACCTTCATGTCATTAAATCTCAGATCCAAGAGGAAAGTCCTCGGCCGTAAGGATTCAGATGACGATCACTCCCGAAACCATTCTCCCTCTCCTCCAGTGACACCCACCGGTGCTGCCCCTAGCCTGGCGTCCCCAAAGCAAGTGGGGTCAATTCAGAGAAGCGTCCGTAAGAGCAGCACCAGCAGTGACAACTTCAAAGCTCTGCTGCTAAAAAAGGGGAGCCGGTCAGACACCAGTGCCCGCATGTCTGCAGCCGAGATGCTAAAGAACACGGACCCCAGATTCCAGAGGTCAAGGTCGGAGCCTTCGCCAGACACCCCCGAGAGCCCATCCAGCTGCTCCCCAAGCAAGAACCGAAGGGCCCAGGAGGAGTGGGCCAAGAACGAAGGCTCGATGCCTCGGAGTCTGTCCTTTTCCGGCCCCAGGTACGGCCGCAGTCGGACCCCACCTTCCGCCGCCAGCAGCAGGTACAGCGTCCGGAACCGGATCCAGAGCAGCCCCATGACCGTCATCTCGGAAGGCGAAGGGGAGGCCCTGGAGCCCGTAGACAACCGGGCTTGCTGGGCCCTGGGCGCGGCAAGGGGGTGTTCCCTAGATGGACTGGTGGGGGGTGACACGGACCCGGGCAGCCTGCTCTGTGGCGGGGAGGCCACCGCCTCGCTGCAGGCACAGGGCCCTGGCCCCGCGGACGGGCGGGTCCGCGCCACGGGCGCAGATGCAGCCGCACAGAGCCGGGCTCCTCTGCGGGAGGAGAGCTAGGGACGGGGGCGTGAATCTCCCAGGTAACGTGAGGGAGGCGCGCAGCACGCGGCTCTCGGAAAGCCCGACAGGTACCCTTCCCTGCCTGGCCCGCGGATCCCACTCAGCGTTCGTGCCGTCCTGCCGTGGGCGCCCCCGCGCGGAGGGGGAGCATCACGTAGGACTCACTTGGCACTTGCCCTGTGGCTTAAAAGCAAGTAGAAGCTTAACTTCTGAAAGTGCTTCCTGGGGAAGACTTTTTTTTTTCCTTTTTTTTTTTTTTTTTGCTAAATGCTGGGTGTGTGTGTGTGGAGGGGTGTGTGTGCATTTTGAACACTTTTCATGTTTAAAAAACACACACACACATACAGCCTGTGCAGAAGTAGGAGAAAGACACAGTTCAGCTGGGTAGAGGAATGGAGGCTTCTGGACTAGGCGGTAATTAATAAATCGCTTTAAAAGGATCACGTTGTTGGAATATTAGTGAGTTCCTGAAGAAAGGAGAGAGAAGCGTTCCTTCTAAGAAAAGGGGCCGATGTGTGGGTGCCCCTGCAGTGGACAAATGGGGGTGTGGGCCCCGGTGTGTGTGCTTTTGTCACGAGCCATGTTACGATGAACCCAAAACGATGGGAAAGGGCTAACGGACTAATGGGTTCAGGTACTTTCTTCGGGGGCTTGGGGGGGGCTTTGTTTCTTTTTTGTGAAAATGGCAAGCATGTGGAGGGGCCGCACTGTAGCTGGGAGCCAGCTGCGGGTGCAGCCACAGACACCCAGCTTTCAGCCTGACTTTGAGACGCGTGGGTCCTTCTGTACTGAGTTCCTCCTTGAGTAGCAGCGTGGGCCTCCTTGGAGACCAGCAACATGGTGCGTATACACGGGGAGGGCTAGTGAGGAGGGGGCACCTGAGACACTGCTGGAAGCCGTTTCCTGCTTCGTCAATAAAATTATTTTTCAGAAGTAAATTTGAAAACTTGCACTACAGAACTGTGGGTGGAGATTTTCCTTTTACAACTGTTCTTACCAGCGTTTCAACTTCCAGTTGGCAATTTCTTATCACTTGAAATGCCAGCATTTGCTAACTTTTGGATATCCTTTGGGTTACACCAAAGAAAAAGGTATGGCTATTTTTCCTTGAACTGCCTACAGTATCATGTCCTCATTTGGAAAGGTTTATCAGAATCGATTATATATTACCCTACTTTGAAGAAAATGCTGAATAGCTCTTATTAGTCAAATAAACTAATACAAGTTGACAGGGCTTGGCTATTAATTAGCCCTGGGAAATGAGTTTTTAGATTTAAAAGATTTTTTGCATCATTTGGCTTGTGAATTTTTATATTTTTTATAAGGACTTGGGTTGGTTAATTATCTTCTAATCTTCTCCAGTTAGAATTTTAATACTTTTAGGCATGGGAGAAAAGTGTGTAAAGTATTTATTTTTATTTCCTATTCTTGTGACCTCCTTTCCCCACTCCTTCCCAACTGACATGTACCTGGACTCCTGTATTTGTTGGCTAAATAAAGTAAGTCTTGTCTTCTTCATTTGAAGGACCTAAGAGGACAACACTGAGATTCTCGGCCTGTGTACAATGCAGCTGTCAGTGGTCATCTTTTTTGGTATAAAAAAATCATCAGTAAGTTGGACTGTACAGGCCAGATTATCAAAGGGTTTGTTACACATTACAACTTTAGGTACTTTTAGACATGTCTTTGAGACAAAAACAAACCTAAAGAATTAAGACTTCTTCCGTTCTCTGAAGAAAACAAAACACTTCTTTTCACACAACCAGAAATCAAGACCTGACATTTGGCTGAAGGCTAAAGGACTTTTTACCATTTGGAGCAATTGTCTACTACATGGGGCACAAGGATCTTTTCTTCCAAATTTTAGAAAAGTGGTATTGGCTTTTGAATATGAAATCTTCTCATAGCTCCCTAAATAAGATTAGAATGTACATGAATATCAGAAAACTTTAACTTAATATATAAATCATTTATGTCGAAGGTATAAAGTAAACAACATCAAAACTAATTATAAAACTATTAAAAATCCCCATTTTTAAAGAAAAAAATACTAGGTTTCAAAATTTGCTTTGAATAAAACAATTGTAAAGTAAATATGTGAACGTTATTTATTTTTGTTTGTACATGCATTTTTGAATACTAAGGTAGGTCTCCTTTCAGGGAACTGTTGAGGGCTTTGCTGGATGCAAACAACAGCAGTGAAGACCAGAAGGCGCCTGTGGGAGGTGGGGGCCCAACGGAGAGGAGATAGAACATCACAGACACTGTGGATGGTGCCATCTAGAAGGACATGCAGAGAAACAACTCTGAACAATGTCCTATTGACTCTTGAATAAAAAAGGAATAATGTCTTGACTGATAGTTCAGGTGATGTGGCATGTGGAGGGATATGAGAACTTCTCACAGGCATGCATGAAATATAGGGAGACAAGAATCTAGATTCACCCCCTGAGACATACGGTGTCTTTAGCTTTGCTGCTTTATTCCCCTGTGAGGACTCGTTGCTGGTAACAGACCATATCATCTCTAAAAGTTCAGTCAGCGTAGACATGTGACCTTTCCTTATACCTTGAGACTTTAAGTGCCAGAGAATCCTAGACAGAAGCCCAGGTGCTAAATTCTTTCTACCTTATTTTTCCTGAGAGTTGGGGGAGAGACAAATGACCAGGTGGCCTTCATTGGGAAGCCACCTCACCTTTGGTCTGATTTCTGCCCTCCTATTTCTGAAGAATGTTGATTGAAACCATTGCCTCTCCTATGGGGATGTGAGTATATTCATCTGGGGAGTCACAATGACAAGGGGAAGAAAGGAGGCATCTCCACATCTCTGTCTTCTCCGGCCTGCCCGCCAGCACCATGCCAGCTCTGTGATGGGCATCCTGGTGGGACAGGTGAAGCGTGGGATGGGCTTTATTGGTTCTGCCTTAATGTGTTTTCAGCACATTGACTGAAGGTGAATAACCGTTTATGTTGCTGAGATTCCTTCACAAAATGAGTACAGCAAGATAATATACTTGGGTGGACATTAGGATATTATCGGGGGGACGGAGTTGGAAGGGGGGCTTTCGAACAAAACATGGACCTGACTCTCGAGGTCCATTTAATTCTTGAGGCCTGTTTTTCTGTAATAAGCTATTCAGTTACTGTGGTACAGTTTCTTTCAGTGAGCTTCTCTAAGCCACCTTCTACGCAGGCCACAGGCCAGCCTCTACTGGCTCTAGAAAAGGACTAGAGCAGTCTGTAGTCGTTTGTTCAGCAATGAAAAAAAGACCTTTATTGAAGACTTCTAATGTGCTAGGTAAAGATGAGGGGTCCTAGGATTAAAAACTGTGGCTGAGAGTCTTCAGATCCAGTGAAAAAGAAACACAAACTGAACTGCCCTGTAAACTGTCAGAATAGATGAGAAGGAAGAGCTCTCTGGCCTCCACAGCCAACCCTGTTGGGACGGGACCTTTTGTGTGTTCTCCTTTACCACTGGAACATGTGACATTGATTCAAGGTGGCGATGCATCCAACCAGAACACTACCTCACAGCCTCCCCTCTAGTCAAGAGGGCACGGTTTTGGCCAGTGAGACACGAGCAGTAGTCTGGAAATCTCCAGGAAGTTCGCTGATACAGGAGCCAGCCCCATCTCTTGTGGCTTCCTTTCTCCTGGTTTCTCCAGTGAGTGAACGGGAGGCTAGAAGAGGAGCTGTACTCTTCCAGCCTTTCAGCACCAATCAGTTGAAAGCCACATGTTCTGGAAGGTGGAGGAGAAAGGAGCCTGGTCCATTGATTACCTATAGAGCCACTGTACTATCCTTGGGCTGTCTACCTCCAGGCACACTGGGTAAGTCATTTTTCCACTCCCTTGTGGTTGAGGGCTAAGGTTCTCAGAGGAAGGTATCCTTGCGTTTTTGTTTTTGTTTTATAGTCCTCTCTACACCCAATGTGGGGTTCAAACTCACAACCCTGAGATCAAGAGTTGCATCCTCTGCTGAGTGAGCCAGCCAGGTGCCCCAGGTGTCACTGCTTTTGACTACATAGCTGTGGGGAGGGATCGATGATGAATCTGAGCCAAGATACTATGGATAAGGAGGGTTTCAGCAAGCAGGGGAGGCTGGCAGAACAATACTCCAAATGGAGGGGATCGCATGTGCAAAGGCAGAGGCCAAGTGTTTAGAGGGAGCCACGTAGTTAAGGCGTCTCTAGAAAAACGTAGTAGGACACGAGACTGGAAAGGTCGTCTCTGGCAAGAATGTAGAGGGCCTGGGGTGCTGTCCCAAGGCATTTGGGTTTTCTGTAGTATTGGAAAACAATGCAGGTTTTATAAGAAGGAGAACGGTAATGCCTGGCTTGAAACAGCTAGGTCCTTTACCCCTGCCTTGCTTGGTCTTTGATAAGAGGCCGCTCTGAGAAAAACGTGCCTTCAATTTCCACTACATAGTGTGGTCATTGGCCACCAACCCTTTCTGATTTGAGAATAGTATGACCTCAGCTTGAAAGCTAAGGTGGCCCCTGATGAAGCCAACAGTTAGAGGCTGTCAACCAAGCACACTACTTGCAGCTGGCTGGCAAGTCTTGAAAGGAGATCTAAGTGGCGCAGCTCCATGCTTGCCACGGTCCTCCACTTGTACCTGGTAGGTCCTCTCCCCGCCTCCCCCCCCCGCCCCCCAACAAACGTGGAAAGCCACTCCTCCGGGGCTCTGGTGGACTTTGTTCCTCAGGAGAGAAAGGTTTTAAAAAAGCATGGTGGGACCAACTATAAGCCCTTTCTGGCCTTGGCCTGGGGCCACTTCTGACACTCATCATCCCTCTTCCCCTCCATGTCCTTTACCTTCAACTGGCACCTCTGCTCATCTCCCTGGCTTTCCTAATGATATGAACCAAGCTGTCGTTCCCAAGGGTTCTGAGATCCTGAGAATCAAACCATTCTGGGACTAGGGTTGTGACACTTGTCCATTCACAGTTCCAACTGGGCAAGGGGTGCCCCAAGTGGGTGTCCTGAGTTCCACACATCATGTAATAGCAAGCTTACCTCCTCTTGCACTCCAGGTTAGTTAGCCCTGACAAGATGGTGACCCTTCTTGCTTGCTGAACCCTGGACACGAGGAGTCCAAAGTTCCCAGGTGACAGCAATAGGTTGAAGTTCAAGGGACCCTTGCTGCATTGCCTAGGAAGGGTGTACACTTTTGAGAACAAGGACCTCTGGCTCTGCAGAGCCCAGAGTTGTAAGGTGGGAAGTCTTATGTCCGTCAGTGGTTCACGGGGAGTGATGGTAAGTGTAGTCGCTCTTGCTTCCACCCTTTGGTTCCCAGAGTCATGTATCTTCCCTGTTGTGGACACAGCACTATGTAGGATCTCTGATTTAGTAAGTATACTATCTTGGTAGGGTATTGCCTCCAACCAGACCAGCAGCTTCTAGGTGGTGCCATATGTGCGAGGACTAGTAGATCTCATGGCCATAGGTAAGTCTCCCTGATTGGGTGTTTTGATGTGTAGATTGCACATTGAGTAAATCCATGCCAGTGGATCAGAGGTTTTGTCACTCTCTAGATTGGGTTGCTGTTGAGGCCCTTTAGACAGGGAAGGAAACTGCATACCTAGAATAAGTGTCTGCCCTTGTGCAAATAAATTGCTGGCCCTTCCAGGAAAGAATGGGCCTAATGCAGTGAATTTGGCATCAAATGTTCAGGTTGATCTTACAGCCTCATGAGGGTCTCAGCATTGGTATCTATTGCTGGCAGGTTGGACATTGAGTTAGCAGTGTCTAGGTCAGCCTTGGTAAATGGGAGTCCATGTCGGGCGCCTGGGTGGCTCAGTGGGTTAAAGCCTCTGCTTTCGGCCCAGGTCATGATCTCAGGGTCCTGGGATCGAGGCCCGCATCGGGCTCTCTGCTTGGCAGGGAGCCTGCTTCCCCCTCTCTCTCTCTGCCTGCCTCTCCACCTCCTTGTGATCTCTCTCCCACTGTGAAATAAATAAATAAAATCTTTAAAAAAAAAATGGGAGTCCATGTCACTGGGGGCTCATGCATAGCCTCCATCACTGCCACCATTGCTACTTTGTGTGCATGCTGCACCAGCACTGGGATGGGCACCAACAAAAGCTAATGGCACCAGGCTAAGTCATTTTGTCTACCAGGCTTAGTGTCTCTCTGGTGGTGGGTGCTTTCTGGTGGGCATTAACATGTGAGACAGTGCTTTGCCTGCTCCCATATGTCCATCCACATACCTCCATCCCCAGACTTCCTTGTCTCAGTCATCCTTTCTTCTTTTTCCTTTCCAAACTCCTGACCCGTTGGCCGGGCCATTTGCCATTGTCATTGCCATGACTCCAGGTATATTTCATCTTTTCCCTGCAAAGTAAGTGAGCAGGTCCATTATCAAAAACCCTGCCTATTTTTTTTTTTTTGGCAAAAGATCGCAGAAATTTTTTCCTCCAAGTTGTCTTTCAACATCACCCCTGAGTGAGGATGTAATGCAGCTGCTGTCCCTGTTCATCTTGCATCCTCAGAGTAAGCCAAGTCATCAGTGTGCCAAGTTGAAGCTTTCCCCCCTTCCTTCAGCTGATCATACACATCTTCCAAATAACCAGAGGGAGGGAAGGCGAGGGGGATGGATGTAACCGTGATGACATGTTTGGGTGACCTGCTCATGCAGCTTGCTTATGTTCTCTGGTCCTGCTCCTGATTGCTCCTGGAGGTATCATTTCTATCTTAATGATAGAAGCTACTGGTCCTACCAACTTTGTGACCAGGAACCTCGCTAAGATGGGCAGTTCTGGACACATCACCACGTGGTGTCTCATTGTTAACGTCTCTCCCAGGGCCCAGTAGCCTACCTGAAGCTGTTTTTCAAACAGCATGTCATACTCTCCTGCAGTTAGCAAGCCTTGCTTCAGGAACCCCGGGACCTGCATTGGGATTCTCCCCTGGAACTTATCATAAATTCTACACTGCTTTTCTTTTTTTTCACCACTGACCCCCTCCAGTAGCATAGGTCTATGAGATCACAAGGGCCATGCTGCTAATTCCCTCCTATCTGTCACTTCTAGGTCTGTTCTGAATTGAATTTTTTCTTCCTAATTATGAATCATAATTTTCCGTTTCTTTGCATATTTTTCTATTTTTTTTATTGAATGTTGGGAGTTAGGTTGTTTGCTGATGGATTTTTTTGTATTCCTTCTAATAGTATTAGGCCTTATTCTAGTGCACAGCCAAGTTTCTTGTGATTAGTTTGATCCTTTCAGGGCTTGCTTTTAAGCTTCATTAGGGGAGGCCTAGAAGTCTTTGGTTTAGACAGTTTACCCTCACTACTAAGGCACCACCGTATGCCCCCATGCATTTTGAGTTATTTCCACTTTTGCTAACAAAAACAATAACTGCTGTTTTCAGCCTGAACTATGATCTGCGAATCATTTCTTCTGCTGTTTGCCAGTTGTTCATTTCTTGGCTTGGATAGTTTCTTCTCATACCTTCATAGATCAGTGCTTGGCCAAGGACTTAAGAGGACTCGTTGTAGATACAGCGAGGTGTGTGTGTGTATGTTTCTCCGTCCTCTGTGCTGCTGAACAAATTCTGTTCCCTTTGGCGTCCCCTAACACTGATCTCTCTCTTCTCAACTCAGTGAGCCTAGTGGTCTCTGTTTGGCTTTCCCTCCCCGCTTTCCTGCCAAGAAACAGCCTCAAAGCCATAAGCTTGAACAGTCACCGAACTCACCTTTCCACACACACACACACACACACCCCGACCCCGACCCTGACCCCGACCCCTTCTCTCTGAGCACAGTCAAGTACTGTGGGCTTTCAAGGTCTGGTTCCTGGTTCACCGTTACAGCTAGAAGTGGATGTTCGCCTGAGATCTTTAGAAATATTGCTCAAGGGAATACTGTTTTTGATTTAGTGCCCCAATTCGGGGAGAGGGGGTTTAGAAGCTTTCTCTCTTTCCTCAGAAGTCAAGGAATCAATGTAGGGTTATCCTACCTTCCAAGTATTCCAATCTTAATTATACATTCAGAGATTGAGGCAATAACCAGTGCTTGTTCTGCCGACCCAGGGGACCAACTGGAAGCGAACTTTGATTAGAACTCCATTTATTTTCTGCTCCCACTTTAATGGGAGAGAGGAACTGTGATGACACGCTAGGTTTCCTAGGTTTCCCAATGCCAATTGCGACCCCAGCGTATCTGGGTATTTCCCTCTCTCCAGGGGACATCCACCCGAGTAAGTGGACACAGATCCCTTTAGAAAAATACTGGAGGAGGGGTGCCTGGGTGGCTCAATGGGTTAAAGCCTCTGCCTTTAGCTCAGGTCATGATCTCAGGGTCCTGGGATTGAGCCCCGCATCGGGCTCTCTGGTCAGTGGAGAGCCTGCTTCCCCCTCTCTCTCTGCCCGCCTCTCTGCCTACTTGTGATCTCTCTCTGTCAAATAAATAAATCTTTAAAAGAAAAAGAAAAACACTGGGGACTCATCAGTGTGCACATTTACTGAAACATCGCGGGGACCTTTTCCTGGGAACCCAACCACCTCTTCAGTCAGGGAGTTTTGAGCCTGAAAAGCAGCTCAGCTCTGGAAACTGGGCAAGGGGCCAGTGTTGTGGGGAGCCGTGATCTCAGCCCCCTGCTTATCCATTCCTGCCCTCTTTGGATGTGTATAAAGAACACATCTTGTTGGCTACCCCATCTATTGTGTCCTTCCAGATGCCACGTTCTGGTAACCGTCTTCGTGAGACTTTACAGGATAGGCCCCCTTGGCTGCCCCTTTGCCCTTAGTGGTTAACACGATCACTAACACACCCCGGGTTCTGCAGTGAGCGCGGCCACCTGGGCTCTTCAGCCTGCCCCTCACCCGCGCCGCGGTCCTGGCGGGCCAGATTCCTCCCCAGCCTGTCCTGCCGCCGCCGAGCACTGGTTTGCTCACACGCCTGTCACCTGTGCCTCTCCAGGGGCACGTAATTGTGCCACTTGCTGGAGGGCGGGTCCTCTGGGCCTTCCCACGGAACCTAATTGCTGTGGGCTGAATTGTGTCCCCTCCCCCAAGTTCACACAGTGCCGTCCTCGCCACCAGTGCAGCTGTTGTTTGAGGTGGGGCCTTTGGAAAATAATTCGGTTTTGAGGAGGGCATGAGGAGGAGCGCTCAAGTGGGGCTTAGTGTTCCTACAGGAAGAAAAGGAACCCTCTTGTCGGATCACAGCTTGCTCAGGAACCTCCGGGGTGTCCCCCGAAATTGGCCCCCGAACACGGAGGGCAGGGAGAGAGCAAGGCAAGAGGTTAACCGCTCCATACTGGTCGGTGGCGGTTTCGACTCACAAGGGAACGGAAGAGGTTTGTCTTCGGTGGCTGCGGGGCGGGGAGTTTTCCGCGCCTGCGCACCAGAACCTCCAGAGTTTCCCGCGGCCCCCGTCGTCCCCCGTCCCCCGTCACCTGTGGCTGCCCCTCCCAGGGCTTCAGGCCCCGCGGGGAACCGCAGCCCCGCGCCGGAAGCTCCTCCTGGCGCAGGCCGTTCCGAAGGTCGGGAGGGGCCGAGCGCCGCTTCCTCTCCTAGCACAGGCGCTTTGTCACCTCGTGTCCCCACAAGAAGGGTGAGTACAGCCCAGTAAGGTATTTTGAAAGAGAGAGGCCATATTCGCATAGCTTTTAGTATAGTGTTGTACTTCCTTCCGTGTTATTATTGGTAATTGTTAACTTCTTACTGTGCCGAATTTTTATAAATTTAAACTTGATCAACAGGAATGTATGTATAGGAAAAGCCAGTGTACATAGGATCCGGTACTGTCGTGATTTCGGGCACCTGCTGGGGGGCTTAGACGGTATCCCCTGCCGCTAAGGGGGCACCACTGTGCCTAGAGGACTTAACTGAGCCCCATCCCTGTTTCCATCCCTTGGCTGTGACCTCTCAGAAGCCTCTAGAAGCGGGGAGAGCAAGTGGAGCGCGCGTTCCACCCACCGGGGCGGGGGTGGGGAGACTCCGACTGCCGGGGCCCAGCTCTGAGGTCCAGTGGTGTGTCCTTGATGACCTCCTGCAATACCTCCCCGTCGGCCATGTGGGGATATAGTAAGACCACGCTGTCGGTAAACCAGGAAGCCGGACTTCAACAGGCACTGACTTAGCCAACACCCTGGTCTGAGGATTCCCAGCCGTCAGCACTGTGCAAAACAAATTTCTGTTAAGCCCCCTAGTCTGTGTGGTTTGTTACGGCAGCCCTAGCAGACGAAGACAAAAATCAGCTGGGTCTTATTGCTGCCCCTAGTTATCGGGCATGGGCCCTTCTATGAGCTTTGCATTCCTTTATTCTCTCTCCCTGCCCCTCAGGCATTTTGACATTACTGTCACTTTTTCCAGGCCTCTGGGAGCTACCCACCCTAAAGCCATGAGCTTGCACCATCCCCTAGAGTTTTCCTCATGGTATTAAATCCTGTATCCTGAGTGATACCCTGAAGCCAGTAAACCTTCCCTTATCTAGTCTTCTGACTGAGCCCCTGGGGAACTGGGGCCCAAGGCGCCATCTTGGCCTGCCAGGGAGTGGGTGTTGGCTAGGTTCCGCAGCACCTGTGACATGTTACCCACTTCTTCCTTCATCGGGCCTGGCATGGCCCCAGCCAGGTGATGCTATGACTTCACCTTGGGTACAGGCCTGGGAGATGGGGGATGTCAGCTTCTTGGGGCACCTGTTGCGTTATGGGGACAGATCTCTATGAATATTGCATTTCCTCCTGTTGGGCAGGAGAAGGGGAAGGGGTAATTCTAGTTCTTAGTGGGGAAAGGCTGAGCCTCTTCTGCAGGTCAGAGTATTCAGAAACTTTCAGGGAGTCAAAATTGTTGGGGGGATCCACCAGCTGTCCCCTTCTCATTATCCAGGTTTGGTCCTGACTTTGGTGTAACAAACCGGGTTTGGTTGAACTTTCTTTTTTTTTTTAAGATTGTTATTTATTCATTTGAGAGAGAGAGAGAGAGAGAGAGAGAGAGATTGAGAGAAAGAGCCAGAGAGAGCATGAACAGGGGAGGGTAGACTCCCCACTGAGCAGGGAGCCCAAAGTGGGGCTCCGTCCCAGGACCCCAGGATCATGACCTGAGCTGAAGGCAGACACCCCATCTGAGCCCCTCCGACCCAGGCGCCACTGGTTGAACATATTTGGTAGTTACTACTTTTACCATCAAATCCTGTGCTTGACCTACAGCTTTTTCTGCTTAACTTCGGCATGAGATGAAGGCTTCTTAGCAAAGAGACTCTGGCTCTCACACTTAGTTTTAAATTATCTGTTAATTGACCTCAACTTTTCCTTACCCACCTGAAGCACATCAATTCAAGTTAGTAATAAACATTCAGGTCTATTGCCCTTGTACTCATTATCCGCCCCCACCCCATATTTGAGATACCTGAATCATCCACCGAACATTGTACACTTCTCCAGAAGTAGGTCATCCACCTAAAGTTTTAATAACTAGACAGCCCTCTTGTGTCAGGAGCTGTCTACGCACTGCTGTCCACCAGGGATGTGAGTCTCATAACCAGCCACGCCGTGGGTGACCCAGTGTCAGGATGCTCTTACCACCCGTGATCGTGGGCCACTCTAATCCCAGTTATGCTGGCTTGAACCTGGGATGGAGTTAGGAGCATGAAAAATGTATGACGAAGTTACAGCCTCTGAAAGGAGAAAGGAAAGGCGAGACTGGGGCTGGGAGCCGTCAGGCTTCACGACAGGTCTGATGAAGTCTCCTAGCCGCCCATGGAGCTCCAGCGCAAAGACTGTTTACTTAGAAGGGGCCTGAGTTGGGCAGAAACAGCTATGTCTTTGCACCACCACCTTGCTCAGCCTTTGGCTGGAAGATGCCAGAAAACAGCGGACTGTCAGCTTTCCCTGCTTTGCTCAGGCGCGGGCTCACTACACCCCGAGAATAGTGTGTCCTTATCTTGAATCTGCAGCCAACCCTGAAGAGAGTGGCAGCTGGAGACATCAGCTGACCACAGCACTTGAAGCCAGGCAGGTGGTCCTTTCTCGAAGGTGGATCTGAGGAGCACAGCTCTGTGTGCTTGCCTTCCCCAAGTCCCAGAAAAGAAATGACTGGTCTTTGGCCACGGTTGCTCATGAGCACCAGAGATGATCAAGGTCAACTTCACGTCAGCAATCCCACCTCTAAACCAGCCTCCTACATTAGACTCGGCAGCCTCACTCTGGGAACCGCACCTCCGAAACAAAAGCTCGATTCCCAGGGGATTCTGAAACGCCACTAACCCTTGACCCCTGAACTTCCTGCAGCCCTGTACCAGGTCAGCGGTTTTCTTTGTCCAGAGAGACTGCAAGCGCAGCTCTCTCTCTCTCCTCTCTTGCTCAGCAATCACAACATGCAGCCTTTTGTTCTGAATACTGAAGGCGGCCTCTTCCTTTGATCCGGTCATCTCTGCCCAAGATGTCCCCAACCCACCATCTGACTGGCCCTTCTCGCCATCCCAGTCTCAAATGTCTCTTCCTCAGGCCTGGGCTGTCCCTGCTGTGTGACATCTGCTGTCCCTGACCACGCCACCCACCATCCCAGAGCCTCGTTTCATTTACACTCTCTCCTTCTCTAGAATATAAAACCCATGAGGACACTCACTGCTGTATTCTCAGGATGGAGGACTGAGTGGAAGAGCGAGAGGGGTTGTGGGGTTAGATAATTACGCAGTCGTCGATGAGCGAGTGTTTCTGTCACTGCCATGTCCCAGCCCCTGTGCAGTGCCTGGAACATAGCAGACTTGCCACCATGACTTCTTCAAGAGTGAAGGAAAGTAAATGACCTTCCAGTGAAATGTTTAGGGAGAAAGGTTAAGTGATAATTAGAAAAGACAGAATGAATGCATGAGTTCAAGTGAATTGTTTTCAGATTTTGGAAAAGATAATCTCATGAAAAATGGATGGACACATCCACACATGGATAGCTCTGTGGAAAGCAGTGGTGGCTAGGGGACTTCCCACCTTAATGTGTCTCATGATCCCTGAGGTCCGTCCTTAAAACCTGGAACTCCAAGGAAGATATTGGATCCCTCTTTCCGGAGAAATCGGATAACCCAGGCAAAGGAGAAATGGAAATTATTGCTGCCCATGAAAGTCTAGGGGGGAACTGGGATTTAATTTTGGGGGGTGAGGAGGACCAGGCAGAATCCAAACCTAGGTAGGCAGAGTGGCTGGAACGTGTGGTACAAGACAGCCTAGAGAGGAGAGGAGGGGTGCTCACCGATAGAGCAAGAGTTACACCAACAGCAAAGGTGGAAGCCTTAGCCTTAGAAAAGAGTCTACACATAAATTTGCTGTAGATAAGAGAAGAACAATCTCCACGGAAATGTTGACCTAAGGGATATTTGGTAGTCAGTGCCAGCCATGTAATTAAAATAACTGATTTGTTGCTGTGAGAAACATTCTCTGGATTGATTAGGGCTGAAAATGTTTTTATTTATAATTTATGGAAGAGAAGCGGAAAATGGGATGTCCTGGACTTGAATGATACAAAATCAATTTTTTTCTGGAACGTGTTTCAGATTGCGACTAGATGTTGATCGCCAGAAATATGCTTCTCTTGTTTAAAATGGAATTTATTGCATAAGAGATGCTTATTTGTATAGAACTATAGGGTAAATATCAGAAATGTTTACCTCATACCAGTAGAGGCCGGTACTGTGGACATTCTAGTAGGGCTAGAAGGGGTCCTCCAGTTGGTTTCTTTTAAATGAGCTAAAGAAGAAATTTAATTTCTTTTTGGCAAGCATAAAAAGGCAAAGAACCAATAAACGATCAAGGCGAGCAAATACCTTTGGAAAATAGTTGCCTGAGATATTAAAATTTTATAGCCCTAAGAATTGCAAAACCAGAAATCTAGCTTGTTTTGTATCAAAAATTACAACCTAGAAGGTGGCTCTGAGGTCATCATCATATTGATCATTGCTCATGCACATAGGCTACGCAGGATGAATGGCTCCTTATGGTCCCAGCCACTCGTGGCCTGAGAGAGCTGCGCTCTGCCACCTGGCAGTTAACACTGGCATAGTGGTTAACACATGGACCCAGCAGTTGGGACTGCCTGGGTTCCAATTTGCCTCTGCTCTTGCAGTTTCCTCTGGAGCAAGCTACTTAACATCTCTGTGCCTCAACTTCTTTATCTACAAAATGGAGCTGCTAGAATGGTGCACCTAGAAGGTAATCCAGAAATGTGAGCTATGGAAACCATTAACTGTAGGTATGTCTTTATCCACATTAGCAATCCAGGTAAGGGAGAGATGGGAATTATTGTCCTACAGAAGGGTCTAGGGGGACCCAAGACTATATTCACCATAGCTGTCCCGGTTAGGGAGGTTAATTTTAAGAGAGATCACATCATGTTGGGGTTGACAGGATCCTGGCATCATCTGGTGCCATCCTCTTGCCATTGGATACTCACATCTTCTCCAGAAGTGATCACATGGTCTCTGCTTAAACACACGCAGTGATGGGAACTGGAAGTAGTGTCATTCTCGGGCAGCTGAGTTGTTGGGAAGTTTCTGAGCACCAACCTGCTTTTCTCCTTCATTCCTCCAACCATCATGCCCTGGGAGGCCAAGCTAGTCACTGCCTTTCCCACAACGGGCCTCCTCTCTGTGGAAGAGGACTCCAACCAGCCCTGTTTTGACCTCAGTCTGTACTTCTAATCAATTCTTTCCAGTTTATCTGTAAACTCAAGTGAAAGACCAGGTGGGCAAAGTATCCCTGATGGGAACTGAAACTACCTGCTCAAGCAATAAGGACTCCGTGTGACAGACCCCAAGACAATGGTCAACCTGACCTCGACTGCCCACCCGTGTGTACCCACCGACCTTTGTCCCATGTTGTCCCTATATGAACCTGGAAGTAGTTTCAGCATGTTAGAGATTGTCTTTAGACGCTAGACCCCGGTCTTCCCAGTGCTGGCCTCACTGAAAGGAATTCCTTTCTCGGCTCACTCATCGCTCTGCCTTTGGATTTTGTCAGCGGCCGGCAGCTGAACCTGGTCTGTTGGGGACCCCCAGAGCCAGGGGCTTTGGCATCCTGGGGCCCTGGTTACACCTGACATCTCTAGAACAAGCATGTTCCAGCACAATCAGGCACAGATTTCAACCTCCTTGATTTTGTGGCAACCCATTCTTTCAATAACTATCGTCATTTTTGTATGACTTCCCGAACTGCATGAAGTACTTTAAAAATGCATGTGAATTTTAAAATTACATGTTTGTATCCATGCCTTCGGGAAAGAACATGCCTTTATTGAGTTTCAAAATAGCTTCATGAATTTGTTCTTTGGCATGAAATATTATTGACCCTTCTGGGTATGGTAGGAATTTTCTTGTGTGGTGGGGGCAGTTGGGCAGATGGGCAAGAGGAGCCCACAGAGAATGTGGCCAGGTCGGGTGCAAACGAATCTGATTTATGCTTTCAACTGAACTTCACCTCGCGAGGCTTCACAGACTAGCCGTGCCACACAGGATACCTCTTTAGCATTTTTATTGATAATATCTGGAGGGGATAACACCCAAATGACACAAATCTAAGTCGAAAAAGGCAACATGATGTGAAGAAGGGTCAAGTAACCGGACACTTCCTGGGAGCCTCACAGAAGTAAACTTCTCCAGAGCTGTGACTGATTTACGTGTTTCTAGAATACTGTCCCCTGTCCCCTATGTATCTAGATAAAGCTTCAAGCATTAAAAGGCACCTTGGAAATAAGCTCAATTCATTGTTGTTCTCTCAGGCAGAGCGACTAGACCTACATTTTGTGAATAGGTAGTGTTGATGTCTACCGTAAGAAATGGAACTTCCTGGGTTTGTTTCTTTTTTCTCATTCGTTTTCTTTGGAGGGTTCATTTTTCTGAATCAACCACACTTCGTTATTTCTATCAAGCAACTTGAAAGGACTGTTGTAGCCTGCGGTGTAGTAAACCTTCTCATTGAAAGCTTTTCCTTCTTCCCTTAAAGTGCTTGCTAATGTCAAAAGTTGTTCTTGATTCTTTTGAGCGCTAGAGAATCCATCAAAAGCCCTGCGAAGGAGAAATAACCATGAATGGTGTTCATGCCGATGTAAACGTCAGTCCGAAAAGGACGTGCTGAAGGCTGGAACAGGTGCAGCTTCCGGGCCCCTCCCCCTCTGTGGCTGACCGGGCCATTCCTCTCCTCTGGTTCCCGTTCTCAGCGCCACCTTGCCACACACCCACCCACCAGGGAGACCCAGGAGGAGGCCACGTGCCAGCTGCTGGCAGGCAGATTTGGAACTTGCACCATCTCCTGCTCTAACTCTTGCTTCTCAGACTTTCACGAGCACGTACAAGTCACCCGGGAATCTTGCTAAAATGCAGATGCAGGAGGTCTGGGGTGGGTCCTGAGAATCTGCATTCCTAACAAGCTCCCGATGATGCTGCTGAGGCTGCTGGTCAGGGGACTGTCCTGGAACTCCCTTAAAAGACTCCCTTTCAGACTTCAATTTTCTACGGAACAGTTCCACTCCCCTCCTCTCCTTGGGAAAACAGTAGGTGCCGCATTACCGATGAATATGATAGAGGTTCGACCCTGTGAATTTATAGTCTCATGGAAGAGAGGAACATTTTGGCAGCTCTTTACATACAGCCTGAGAAGAGATTTTACAGAGACAGGATCAATATGCTTGGGAACACCAAGGATATTTCGGATTCAGGGGTGAGGGATGTCATCTGGGTTGGGTCTGGAATGGAGGGCGGCTTTGCTGGGCAGGAAAAGGGGAAGTTCAAAAACACAAAGCATGCTCATAGTGAGGCGCAAAATGAGCTCTGAAAGGTGAGTCAGAGCCAGAAAGAGGTATCTCAGATGTCATCTCAGGGCCTTTTCAGATTATTCTGAAGGATGCTGAGCAGAAAAGGAACTCGATAGATCTGGGAAAGACAGATGGAAAAGAGACTGGAGGGAAGGAGCCAGTTCAGAGGTTGCTATGGGGATGGGGAAGAAAAGACAGTCAAAAGATTTAAATAAAAAGTGGGAAAAGAGAATAAAAGCTTAAGTATAGATTTTCAAGTATATAAACAAAACTATCCTGAGGTTAAATTATGACAGCACCCAGACCTAGCTGAGTGGCTGACATGTATATGTGATGAACTTGGTTTTGAAGGTTAAGAATAGGAAACACAGAAAATCAAGAATATTCCCCACATGCCTTCTTTTTTTTTTTTTCCTTTTTTTTTTTTTTTAAAGATTTTATTTATTCATTTGACAGAGAGAGAGA